>PVKU01008843.1:0-68892 GCA_004027475.1 Anoura caudifer | reverse complement strand
GGTAGAGACACAGGGAGTGTCCAAGGCGGCAGACTCCTCAGGCCACGGGGAGGGGCTGGGGTGGCCTGGGAGTGCCGGGGCTGCCTTCTTGGAAGGCGGCCAGGGTGCGGGGACCCACTCTCCTGTCTGGAGCTCAGCAGCCATGGAGCCCCTGGCCCTCCTCTGCGCATCGGGGGCAGGGCCAGGGCCCACCGCAGGGCGCAGTGGCACGTGTCCCCACTGGGGGGCAAGGGGCACATTCGGCAGAGGGGAGCGTGCCCTGGGCCACTGGTCCCGCACGCCCTCAGCCAGCCCCCTTTCCGCAGGGTCCCCCTTCGCCCGAGCCAGCCTCAAGAGTGGGAAGACGGAGGGCTCATCCTACTTCCGCAGGAAGGAGAAGATGTTCCGGTTCTTCGTGCGGCGCATGGTGAAGGCTCAGAGCTTCTACTGGGTGGTGCTGTGCGTGGTGGCCCTGAACACGCTGTGTGTGGCCGTGGTGCACTACAACCAGCCCCAGCGGCTCACCACGGCGCTGTGTACGTAGCCGGGCCGGCCTCGCCGCCCCTCCCTCTTCCCCAGCCACCTCGGCCCACCGCCTGGCACTCCTGGGCTGTGGCCTTTGGCCTTGGAATGCCCCGGGCAGGCTCTCTGCACTGGCAGAGGGGCCCCGTCCCAGGCGGCCTAGGTCCCGTGGAGCTAGGCCTGTGTTCCGGACCCCCAGCTGGTCTGGCCAGACCCCCAGCCCTCAGGGAGTGAGAAGCCAGGGAGGGCCCGGGTCCCTGGGAAGGAAGCTCAGGGGTGACCAGGCACCAGCCAGGCTGGCAGACCTGGGCCCTCCCCTGTGAGGGCTTCAGAACCATGACCAGGGTGCAGCGCTGCTCGTCCCGTCTCGCCACGAGGCAGCTGCTCCCGCCACACCCTGAGCAGCAAGCCTGACCTGGCTGTTCCCATGTTCTTTCTGACCGGCTGGACCTGGCGTGTCCATGCGCAGGGCTGACTGGCCCGTGTCCATCTGCCGCAGTGTGTCATGGCCCGTCTGGGCCCTGGCCACTGTCCAAGGCAGCGAAGCGGAAGCTAGCCAGAGGGTGGGGCTCCTGGCCCCTCTGCAGGGACCGAGGCTGACCGTTCGCACCGCAGGGCTCTGCAGGCCCTGCCACCACCCTGCTCCCCGGGCTCAGCTACACTCACCCGGCCCTGGTGGCTGCGGCTGCAGTTGCTTTCAAGGTGGGGCTGGTGTGGGGCTCCCTCCCTCCCCGGGGGGCCTTGCTCTCTGAGGAGCCCTGTGTGCCTGAAGCCCCCAGTGAGCCCAGGAGAGCCTTTGGTGCAGAGCACCAGCCTCTGGACTGCCAGTCCTGGCCCCCGCAGGCTGGCCGCATGCCTCTCTGGGGGCAGGGAGCCCCGGTGGCTCCCGAAGGGCTCGTGTGCGCTGCATGGCCCCACAGGCCACTTGGTCGTGTGGGGATGGGGCCCGAGGCCAGACTCCCACTTCTGCATTGAGACGTGCCGGGGAGGGCAGAGGCAGCAGGTGCAGGAAGGGGCCAGGGAGCTTCCCGCAGATGCATGGCGCAGGCTTCTGGGGGGTGTGGGCTGGGGAGCACGGGATGTGCCCGGCAGGCCGCTCCAGAGGGTGAGGGAGCCCCTGCGCTGAGGGAGTGACCCCTGCTGCTTGGCCTCAGGCCGGAGGCTGAGCGCAAAGCGGAAGCATGTGTGAGGCAGATGCCAGCAGGAGCTGACCCCTCCCGCCACCACCCGTCTCAGCTTCCGCGCCTCCTGCCGGGTCCCTCTCCCCAGACCGCTCTCCCCAGGCTCCAGGGCAACAGGACGAGTGTCTGGGCCCCTGCAGGTGGCTGGAAGTCCTGTGTCGGTGGCCTCTCCGCCTGGGACCTGGGCTCCTCTGAGGGGGCGGGGTCCAGGAGGGGCAGGTGCCCGCGCCTCTGTGACATCGTGTCGGCTGCTCCGGGCTCAGTGGCCCGGAGTCTCGGGTCTTTCCAGGCTGCTGGGCCTTGTGAGCTACACTTTGGGGCCAGCCAGGCACCGCTTTCCCAGCCCCCACCCCCATACCTGCTGCCCAGTATCAGGGAGTGTCAGGTGTTGGTGGCGGCTTTTTCTGTGCTGAGCCTGAGCCACTCCTACTTGAGGGTCCATGGGTGTCCGTGCCTCTGACCCTGGCCGCTCAGCTTCTGCAGGGAGGCTGCTTTGCCGACGTGCCCGGCCTGGGAGCCCTGGGGACACTGGCCAGCTTGGGAAGCCAGGCTTACTCCCTGGGGCTGATGGTCCACGTCTTCAGGCCATGGAAGGGGTGCCCTGCCGGAGACCTTCTGGCCCTGTGTCTGTCGGCGGACAGCGCAGCCACTGTCTCTGCCGGTCTGGGGTCCAGGCTGCTGCAGACGTGCCCCTGATGGGTCCGTGGTGCTGTGTGGAGAGCTGAGGAGCATGTTGGTTTTGGGGTGCACAGTGACAGCAGGAAATGTGGGGCCCCTTGCCCATCCTCTGTCTCACCGGGAGCGACTGGAGGCCCAGAGGCCCTGGGGAGCCTGGGTTGGCGACCGCCCCAGCTGGCCCCTGGAACCGCCCCTCAGCCTGGGTGCCCTGCGCCGGGCCCCACTGCAGGTTCTGAGCTGCATGGGAGGCCACATTGCCCTTGACCAGCTGCGCGGTGAGCTGCTTCCCGCTCAGCATCTGGGCAGGAGAGTTACAGGCAGTGACCTTGAGCTGGTGTTTGGAGCCCCTGGTGGGGCCAGCGGCTAAGCTGGCTGCATCTCCTGCCGTCTGCGGCCTCGTTCTTCTGGCTCTGACCCTCTGTTCACTGAGGCCTGTGCCTCAGATCCCGGCCCGGCACTCAGCTGCACCATGTCCTCCCTTTGGTCCGGAGGCAGCAGCCACGGGTGCCTCTGCGTGACTCACAGCAAGTGCCGGACTGGCTGGAGCTGGGGGTGCTGAGGCTGCAGAGACGCTTGCTAGTCAGCGGGGTGAACCGTAAAGAGTTAAAACCCAGCTTGGTGCTGTGAGACCCTGAGGTGGTGCCTCGGGAGGTCCTGAGGGACCAGGGGCCTCTGGAGAGGGGACTCCGCCAGCCATCGGAGCGTGCAGTGGGGGAGGGGCTAGGCAGCCAGACAGGTCCAGGGTGGCCCAGCCATCTGCCTGGGGAACCCAGAGGACCCTTGCCCCAGAACTCACTGCTGAGCCCAGTCCCGGGAGCTCGTTTCTGAGCCTGTCCCCATGTCCTGCGGCACCAGTCACTCACCACCTTGCACACTGGAATGAGCACCTGTCTGCGTCCCTCCCGGTCCCTCGAGTCTTCTCATCCTGGCTGAGGTTTCAGAGCTCAGGGGCCGCAGACCAGCTCAGCCCTTCAAGGCCCAGGGCCCAGCACCCGCGGTCTGGGCTGGAGCCGGTGGGAGGAGGCCGCGAGCTAACCCCCCTCTTCTCCGGCTTCTCCTAGACTTTGCAGAGTTTGTTTTCCTGGGTCTCTTCCTCACAGAGATGTCCCTGAAGATGTATGGCCTGGGACCCAGAAGCTACTTCCGATCCTCCTTCAACTGCTTCGACTTTGGGGTGAGTGGGATGCCTTAGCTGGGTCTGTGCAGGGGGGTCCAGGTGGGTCTAGCTGGACCCTTGCTGGAGAGCACCCGCAGCCCTTCCTCCCACCCTCCGTGGGCAGCAAGGCTGCCTGTGGTCGGCAGCCCACGGAGGGAGGCCCGCCCTGGTCAGGCCCCAGCGGGTGGGGTGCCTTCTGCAGACTCCACCCCCCACCCTGTTTGAACAGGCCCTGGCCCCTCCGGGCCTGGCACAGTAACCTCCTCGCATGGCTGCCCCGCAGAGGGCTCGGTCTCTCCCCAGCAGAGGGCAGGGGCTGTGGCCCTGCACCCCCGGCCCCCATCCTGGCCATGGACAGGTGGACACACCAGAGCTGCCGGGGGAGGACGGGCCACAGGATGGGCCTCCTCTCTCCGTGGGGTTAGGCAGCAGGGCCCTGGGTCCTTCACTGTCTTCTGTGGTCAGGAAGGCCTTGAAGGGAGACAGACGTCAGGTGTGAGCGAGCCCCGAGCCGGGACTGCCGGCACCCGCCCAGAGAGAGGCCGAGTTCTGATCGCTGGAGGTGCTGAGTGGGAAGGAGGGACAGACACCCTTGCAGAGTTCTCTGCATCCAGGGAGGGCCCGGGGCAGCGGTGGGCCTGGAGCTGACAGGAACGGCTCACCTTGCCCACGCTTCAGTGAGCCAGCCGCCCAGGACGCTCATGTGCGGCTGGGTCGCCAGCGCCGGCACCTCATGGGCTCAGTGCTGTGCAGCCAGCGTGCAGGGCAGTTGGGGTGGGCACCCAGGCTTGCTGGCCCCTGGGCAGGTGTCCCCAGTCACATGGGGAAGGAGAGACCTGGCTGCCCAGGCTGCACCCCCGCCACAGCGCAGGCGGGTGCCCTTTCTCTCCGTGTCCGCACCCACACCTGTTGTTTGTGGATTTGCTGATGGTGGCCATTCTCGCAGGTGTGCGTGGCATCTCACTGTGGTTTCGATTTGCACCTTTGGGATTAGTGATGTTTAGCATCTTTTCATGTGTCTGTGGCCGTCTGTGGTTCCTCTCTGGAAAAGTGTCTATTCAGGTCGGTTCTCTGCCCTTTTTTATTTTTATTTTTAAAAAATTATATTTTATCTTTTAAAAAATGTTACGTGTTTATTTTTAGAGAGGGGGAAGGGAGGGAGAAGAGAGAGAAACATCCATGTGTGGTTGCTTCTCACGCCCCCTACTGAGGACCTGGCCTGCTGCCCAGGCCTGTGCCCTGACTGGGAAGCGAACCAGAGACCCTTTGGTTCGTAAGCCAGTGCTCAGTCCACTGAGCCATGCCAGCCAGTGCTTCTCTGCTCATTTTTAACATTAGAGTGTTTATTTTTTTGGTGTTGAGCTGTGTGAGTTCTGTATAAATTTTGCGTGTTGACTCCTTATAGGATGTGTCACTGGCAAACACCTTCTCCGGTTCAATGGTGTTACTTGTTTCTTTTTCTTTGTTTCCCTCGCCCTCAGAGATACATCAGGAAAAAGATATTTCTAAGGTCAGAGTCAGAGTTTCCTGCCTGTGTTTTCTTCTGGGAGTTTTGTGGTTTCCAGTCTGACGTTTAAGTCTCCAACCCATTCTGAGTTCGTTCTTCTGTGTGATGTGAGACAGCGCTCTGGTTTCCTTTTGCCCCGTGTGTTGATCGGTCCAGGTTCCCAGCCTCATTTGTTGAAGCGACGGTCTCCCCCCCACTCCGTTCTTTTCTCCTCCGTCAGCTGTTCACCGACCGGCAAGGCTAGGGGTTAATGGTGGGCAGACTGTGCCGTCCCCTCTGTTTGGTGCTCGTGTCCTTGGCTGCCGGGAGAAGCCGAGTGTTCCCAAGCTGGCAGGGTCCAGCTTCCTCTTACGTAACAGCTCTTCCCTCATCACTGTCCTCTCACACGTGACCCGGGCAGCACCATCAGCGCCTGCCTGGCAGTCTCCTCGTTCGTTAAGCACCTGCTGGATTTGGCACAGCCTGCTGGCTCCTGAGTGGCCGTCCTGGCTGCCAGCACCGAGGGGCCCTTCCCCTGGCCCCCGCTGGCCCCAGGGCCCATCCTAGGTGTTGGGGTCCGGCGCAGCCAGGCTGGGCACTTCCAGATTCACCGACAGGCTGCTCGGCGCCCTTCTCTGCTTCCAAAACCTCACCCGCCTTTTAGGTTTTTATGCCAACAGTGCCTCATCTTCTGATGCCAAAATCCATATTGTTTTCTTGCTGTGTAACAAATGGCCCCGAAGCCTAGTGGTTTAAAAGAACAGACATTATCTATCATTTTGGTGGGTCAGGCACCAGGGTGTGACTTCAGTGGGGGTCCCGGCTCAGCGTCTCCCATGAGCTCCCCAGGGGTGGAGAGCTCCCTTCCGAGCTCGTGCCTCAGGGGACCAGCCCCTGTGTCACTGGCAGCCTCGGCTCCTGGTTACATGGGTGTTCCCGTGGGCCGCAGCTGGTGACCCCAGGGAAACTGCGGTCACCGTGTGAATCTCACCTCAGAGGTGACATCCCCTCACACTGTCACATTCTGTTTGCTGGAGTGAGTCCCTAGGTCCAGCCCACCCCCAGGAGACGGGCATAGCCAGGGGTGAGCACCTAGTGCTGGGGGCCATTGGGTCATCTGAGAGGCTGACTTGCCCCACCTGGGGGGCCCGTTTTGAACTTGATGAGAAACCGCAGAGAAGCTGAAGGACACACAGTGAGAAGGAAGCCTACCTGGAAACTCTGCCTGCAGCCCTGGCCCCACCTGGAGGCCACGCCCCACCCGCCCGCCGCGCTGCCCAGGTCACCGCAGGCACTGAGTTGTCGGTGTGCCGGGACGTCAGCACGCCTTGAAAGACGCGTTGGCATTCGGCTGCACAGCTGTGCATTTGGGGAGAGGCGGGGCTGGTGCGACCCCTGGGCCTGACACCAGGTTCACGGCTGCCGGTGACTGCAGGCGGGTCGCGGTGGCGTGCCAGCCTCTGCCTGGACGCCCGCCTTTCCCGGGGTGAGGGGAGAACGTTGCTGGAAGCTGGCCGATCGGAGGTGGACATGAGATGGGTGGAAATGACCGAGCCCTTGGGTGATGCCCGAGCCAAGTGCGGGCACGTGGGGTTTCAGAGACTGAGGCTGGACGTTTGGGTTCCGCACACCAGCTGCGGAGGCTGGGTTTGAGGACGAGGAGCATGCGGGCCCGCAGGCCTGTGCGACCTGGCGTCCTTGCAAGGCGTCCTGTCCAGGGGAGCTGGCGAGGGGCCTGCTGTGCCCCAGGTCCAGCGTGGATGTGGTGGAAACCCGAGGGCAGGCCGCCCACAGGAGCTCCCGGTGCCGTGTGCCGGCCTCTGGGCACCAGGAGACGACAGCTCAGGGGTCAGCAGGGCAGCAGGGGCTGCACCCGGGAGCGGACGGCTGTCTGAAGTGGGCGGCCCAGCCCCGCAGTGTTGGGGAGATGGCCCCTGGCTGTCGCTCTGGCCTGTGTCCTCCTGGCAGTGTGACCGGTGGGCCAGGGGGAGGACGACGCCAGGCCTGCGGGCTCCGCAGTGCCCTGGGGGCAGGTGCTGGAGCAGCAGACAGGCAGGCATGGCCCGTGCTCCTGCGCACACCTGGGGCGGGTGTGGCCGGGAGGCTGACCCCACCTCCGTTGTAGGTCATTGTGGGGAGCATCTTCGAAGTGGTCTGGGCCGCCATCAAGCCCGGGACCTCCTTCGGGATCAGTGTGCTGCGGGCTCTGCGGTTGCTGAGGATCTTCAAGGTCACCAAGTAGGTCCCTGTGGGCTCCTGGGTGTGGGAGGACCTCCCCTTGGGGTCCTCGGGGGGCTGCGTGGAAGGTCGGCCGCACCACACACTTGCTTCTGGGGATCCGTGCTGCCAGTCTGGTCCCGGAACTGCTTCCTGCGGCTCACGGCCCTGTAAACACACAGACACAAACCTGCAAACGCAGAGGCGGTAAAACAGCCCGGCTCGGCTTCCCGTGGGCCTCGCCGCGGCACGTCCATCGTCAGGACCGCCCCAACGGGCTCCAGTGTCGCCAGGGGGCCTCTGCCCTCATTAGCTTGCTCCCACTGGTCAGTCGCTCTGGAGCCCAGGGGCTGGGGGACGTGGGCAGGGCAGAGGGGTGCATGGCGACGGAAGGAGACTTGGGAGGCGAGCACGCACAGCAGCAGACGGTGACGTGTTGTAGGGCCGTGCTGCTGGGCCCGTGTCGTCTCGTTGACCAAAGTCACGAATAAACGCGGCAGAGGAGGAGCGCTCAGTCGCCCCCTGTTGTGAGCCCGCTCTGGAGGGTGGGGGCCCGCTCGCGGTTCTCACGGGCGGCTGCTTCCCGGTGAGCAGAGCAAAGGGGGTGACCCGCAGGGTGCCCGAGCAGCTGGCCTGGCACCTGACGCCAGTGTGATCCCCCCCCTTGGTTGTCTGCGTCACTCTGGAAGCGAGTTGTCCCGTGTCCCCACGAGGAGGCAGAGGTGGTGCAGTGAGCAGAGACAGCTGGGCGGGGTCCACCCTCCCCGCAGAGTTGCAGGGGCAGGACCAGGAGATGCCTCTCCCAGCCACACAGTCTGCAGCCCTCGGCCCAGACAGCAGGGCCCCGCTGGCCCGAGTGTCCGAGGCTCCGTCCCCGTGAGCAGCTGGGTGTGGAGCCCACCATGTGCCACAGCCCCGTGCAGTCCTGGCACCTGTCGCCCTGGGGCCTGGGCTGACGGCAGGGACTGGTCACTGAGGGATCAGCAGCACAGCTGATGGACCCCAGGAGGCTCGTGTGCTGGGGGGGCCAGGACATCGAGAGGGACTTGGGGTCTGGCCTCCAGGAGCACTTGAGGGGCGTGGAGGGGGAGCTGGGGACGCCAGGGAGCGTCCGAGAGGGGAACAGGCCAGGCTGGCAGCCCACTCACACTGCGCCCCTGGCCGGGGGTCAGCGTAGAGGCGGCTGTGCGGGTGGTCCTCATGCGGGCCCTTCTCTGTGGGCTGATGGCAGTGTCCCACTCACACCGGCCCCGGCTGCCCCCGGCAGGTACTGGAACTCCTTGCGGAACCTGGTGGTGTCGCTGCTCAACTCCATGAAGTCCATCATCAGCCTCCTGTTCCTGCTCTTCCTGTTCATCGTGGTCTTCGCCCTGCTGGGCATGCAGCTGTTCGGGGGGCAGTATGTGGCCCGTGGGGGAGCGGGGGGGGGCGGCTCCGAGCAGCTGTACCGCTGAGGCCTCCGCCGCCTCCTCCCGGCCTGTCCGCACAGAGCGCAGCCTGCATGCGGCCTGTGACCAGAGCTGGCGCCGAGGGGCCACGTGCTCCCGGCTCCTCGTGGGCCTGCCTTTTCCCAAGACTTGTGTTTTTCTCAGGTTCAACTTTCAAGATGAGACGCCAACAACCAACTTTGACACCTTCCCCGCCGCCATCCTCACCGTCTTCCAGGTAAAGCTCCTGTCCCTCGTGTCCCCGCGCCACCTAGATGGCCCACGGTCCCGACACATGCGAGAGCAGGTGGGGACAAGCTCACAGGTCCCCCTGTCCTGTGACGCTGTCCCCGGGGGCTCCACTGTCTGGCAGCCTCTGGCTTCCAGCGCAGCTTCTCTCTGAGCCCCAGGGCCCCAGGATCGGAACTGTCCTTCCCCCTTTGAGGGTAAAGCAGCAAAGCGCTCTGATGCCCTCCGTCCTCTCACACCTGCAAGCGCCCCCTGTCTCCGTGAGCCTCTGGCAGGGCTCCCGCCGAGACACTCCGCCCTCTCGGGGCTCTGGCTCCCCTCGGGCTGCCATGCTGACCATTCTGCCCCTGGAGATGCCCGGGGCGCCAGCCTGAGGCGGAGCAGGGGGGTGGGGGGTGCCTGCCCGAGCTGGGTCTCACGGAAGACCCGCATTCCACGTGCACTAGGCCAGGCTCAGCTCCTTGGCACGGGTTCCTTTTGCTGAGGGAACGGAACTGTTCTGAGCTCGACTGTGCTAATGGTTGCACCTATCTGTGAACACACCAACGAAACCTTTGGATTCGACACTTGGAATGACTGAGTTACGTGCGTGTGACTCAGAGCCGACGAGGTGGCTGTTTGAAAAAGACCACGGCCGCGTCGCAGGGAAGGTCGTGTGATGGCTGCATGTGTCCGCGGTGCCAGCGGGGGTCCGCAACCCATGTGTCCCCATGGGCCCGTGTGTGGGTGGGACCGACCCGGGAGTCCGGGGATGGAGGAGAGCAGGCAGACAGCCCGCCCGGGGCGCAGCCCCTGCCGGAGCCTGCTGGCGGGGCCTCTGGCTTCCTGTCTCCAGGCTCGTCCCCCCTCCTTGCTGACCGTGCGCCTTGGGACCGCGCAGGCGATGGGATGAGAGAAGGAAAGGTCGGAGTTTGGAAGGGGGCAGACACAGCGCGATTCGCGGACGATGTGGTTACTTACGTGGGAAACAGGAAACGATCAATTAGAAAGCAGAGGCCCCACCCGTGTTGCCGAGTACGCTGTCAACATACAGAGACACAGCTTTCGTGGGTAGCAACATCCTTCACTTAGAAAATTCGACTCAAATGAAACTTCCCTCACGGTAGTAACAAAGCTGTAAGTGCCAAGAAATAACCGTAGGAAGAGTGGGCGAGGCCTCCGTGGGTGAGCGCACGAGCCCGGGAGGGGTGTTTTCACAGAAGGGGAGCCTCACACGGTGACGGTGGCAGCTGTCTACCTGAATCGGCGGCGTCACCGCACTCCTGTCCCAAGTCCCCCAGGCCTCCATCCTGTGGAGAGCCAGTGTCCGGGGCAGCCGGGAGCTCAGGAGGGGTCCCCTCCCCACCCAGCAGGACTTTACAAGAAGCCACGGCAGTGAGGACCGGGAGGACGGAGAGAAACGTCCGAGGAGCGAAGTGCAGAGCCTGGGACGAAGCCGCCTGCGTGGGAAGCCCGTGTCCGACGCCAGGGGGCAGTGCTGGGGGGCGGGATGCTGGAAAGTGGGTGCACAGGGCAGGGCCTGCCAACCTGTCACGTCGGAACCCGCCGTGTGAGAAACCAAACGGAAAATGAAGAAAACAAAAATGTTTTTATGAATTTGGGACGTAGAATTTCTTAAGGTGCAGAAAGCAGAAACCGTAAAAGACAGATACGTTTATATTAAACTATTTTCTAATATAAAAATAAGTTAATAGTAAAGAAAAAAAACAAGATAATTTGTGAAAAATATTCCTGACAGAGGATCGGCGGGACCAGAACACGTAAGAAACTCTCACGAGTCAGAAACGGATGGGCCGTGGGCCGGCCCCAGGAGGGGCTGAGTGGCCTGGGGCGCAGGAGGTGGCGTGTCCCCTCACCTCCGAGGCAGAGCCACCACGGGGTGTGACAGAGCTGGGCTGTGTGGGAATGCGGAGCAGGACCTGGGACCCCGCTCTGGAAGCGTCTGGGAGCCTCGGAGGCACGCGTGGCCTAGCGGACGTCGCCCTGCGGTGCCACCAGGAGGGAAGCGGTGTGTGAGCGGGAGCACGGGGCCGCGGCTCGCACCCATCGGTGGGCACGTGCCGACGTGGCTGGACGTGGGACGCCAGATTGAAGCGGCGCAGGGGGTGGAAGGAGCGCGCCGGCCTTCTGGGTGGTGTTTGTTGTCGGGCAGAGCCGAACTCCAGACGTGGGTCCTCGCCAGATGCACAGGCGCGGACCTGATGCAGAGATGGCAGGGTGCGCGGGTATCCCCTCGGCGCAGGACACAGCAGGCATCGTTTCACCCCCGTGCTTCCCGGAGATGCGAGTGCAAGGGGCGTGCTTCCTGGTGGGCGGGCACTGCATCAGCCCCCTCGCAGCCTCGGCCCTCCGGCCGAGGGGGCAGGAAGGGGGTCAGAGGCCCGCAGCACCTGCCCAGCCGCACAGCCAGCCCCCGGGAGCCTCAGCGTCCTCACTTGGGAGGCCCTGGCCTCACTGCCCAGCTCACGGCCCAGCTCACAGCCACGGCCCTGCCCCGCCGCTGCCCTTCCTCCTGCTTGGAGCCCCCCGCCCACTTGGGTGGAGACCTCACGCGTGTGTGTGTCTGAGAGCCGAGCCAGCAGCAGCCATGTTTGGAGGTTTTTGTGGAGGGATCCCGGCCACCTTGCCCTCCAGAGGCACCGGCACCCAGAGTCCTGTGTGTGTGCATGTCTGCACGTGTTGGCGCGTGTGCCTGTGCATTTGGGGGCAGTGGTGTGCCTGCACGCAGGGGGCCCTTGGGAGCACGCGGTGTGCGTGTGGTGATGGCGTGTGCGCACGTGTGTGGACAGTGCTGCGTGTGGCCCTGCGGGCATGCCCAGCGGTGTCGCCCCCACAGATCCTGACAGGGGAGGACTGGAACGCGGTGATGTATCACGGCATCGAGTCGCAGGGCGGCGTCAGCAAAGGCATGTTCTCGTCCGTCTACTTCATCGTCCTCACGCTGTTTGGAAACTGTATCCTTCCGCAGGGCTGGGCTGCCAGCCGAGCAGTGGCTGGCGTTGGCCACGCGCTCCGACCCTCCCGTGCAGACCCCCGTCCTGTCCACCTGGAGTCGGTTCTGCCCCTCTGTGTTCCTCCGGCCCTGCCTTGGCCATGGGAAGGACCCCACGGGTGCCCACGCTACAGGCGGTTCAGGGCGGGACGGCTCGGCCTCAGCGTCCCGTCCGGAGCAGGCTGGCCTGCGAGGTGATGGCCTGCGAGGCTGGCGGGGGCCTGAGCAGCAAGCGCTGCTGCTGTTGGCCCCACACGGAGCTACCTGCTGCTCAGGGGCCCCTGGTCCCAGGGCTGTGCACGGGGTCAGGGCTGCAGGGGAGGAGCATGGGCGGAGGCTGGGGACACTGCCTGCTGTCGGTGACAGGGGTGCCCAGGCCAGTGTCAGTGGTGCCCAGGATCGAGGTGGACCCCAGAGGGCCTGGCTCTGCAGGCCCCACGTGTGGGCACAGCACAGAGGGCTGGGGTGCTGCCCCAGGGCACAGGCGAGCACAGAGGTGAGCCGTGGGGAGGGGCGCTGCAGGGTCGGGGCCTGGGGGTGACGCCGGTCAACGGCACAGCAGGGCTGGTCCGGGGCAACTCGAGCAGGGCAGCTGTGCCCGAGCCTGGTGTTGGCCCCTCGTGCCCCTGGGGCCCTGGGCGACCTCCCTCCTCTGTGTGGCCTTTGCCCCCTCCTCCGTGAGAGGATAGCGTGGTGGTGCGGGGTCACGGGCCCCTGGGCTCTCGGCGGATGAGGCTCCAGGTGGGGCCTGGAGCCAGGCGGCCAGTGTCCTGCACCTTGAGAGGGAGCGAGAGCACGGCCGGTGTCTGTGAGCCTGACGCGGGTGTGTCTGTCTGTCTAACGTGGCTTCTGCCTGCAGCACCCGCAGGTGAGAGAGTCCCACGCAGCCGCCGAGGCAGACCGTGTTCGTCGGGAGGCTTCCCTCGTTGGCCAGAAACTGGGGGCGGGGCAGGAGGAGGCCGTCCGGGGCCTCCCGGTGGTCGAGGGCAAGGTGATCCCCCACCGCTTCTGAGTGGGGGCCTGGACATCACCCCGAAGAGCTGTGCTGGGGAAGGGGGTCTGCAAGGGCAAGGGCAAGGGCATGGGGGGCGGTGGTACAAGTTGCAGCCGAGGCCTGGGCCACCACGGGCCCTGGCAGTTGTTCTGGGCTGCATCTGGGGCAGCTCGCCCCAGGGGCTGGGGGCTCGGAGGTGCATGTGGACACCAAGGGCAGGAGGCTGCGGGGTGGTGGGGATCAGGGGCTGGGGGCCCTGCTTTCCACGCGGAAGCCATGGTGTGGCCACATGGGAATGAGCCGGGATAGGAGGGTTCCCTTCCTTATCTGGAGCCAACCAGACACCTTGCTGAATGTCTTCCTGGCCATCGCCGTGGACAACCTTGCCAATGCTCAGGAGCTGACCAAGGTAGGGACGTCCCCCGCAGACCCGGCGCAGAGGGTGGGGGTGGCCCTGTCACTCTGCTTGAGGCCAGAGAGCCATGAGGAGGGCCTGGACTCCGAGCCCCTGGGGCTGCTGTGCAAGGGTGTGGCTGGGTGAAGTTAGGCTGTCGCTCGGCCTGGGAGAGCAGCCCCAGGAAGCCTGAGGGGCCCTGGTGCGGGGAAGAGGGACCATGGGGGCAGCTTTCGGAGAAGCCACTGCCTGGGAGCAAACCAGAAGGACAGGGGCAGTATGGCCGGAGGCGGTGCGGCCCACACAGGCCCCGAGGGGTGGGGGTGGCTGCACTGGCCACAGGACAGAAGCCATGTGAGGGTCAGGGGGTCCAGGTGACCGTGCGTGGGGACCTCTGTGCTTGTCCCCGGGTGGTGAGGGGACCCCAGGGTCGGTCGCAGGTGTCAGTGGTGCAGTGGGGGGGTCAGGTGCTGTTCTCAGACGCTGGGCCAGCGGGAGCAGCTGGTGCTGCCTTCTCAGCAGGCGCTGCCACAGCCGGGCGCTCTGCCCTGCTGATGTGAGACGCCCCAGCGGGCCGCCTCTGTTCTCCGCGCCCCTGAGCCTGGGGGGGTGCAGTTCCCCATGTCTACCCTGTGGTTTCCCTCCAGAGGACACGGCCCCCTGCTCGGTCACCTTTGCCTGCACAGCCCCAGTGGTACTGCTGGGCCGCCTGCTGTCTCAGCCTCGCCTCCTGCTTAGCAAGCCCCAGAGTCCTGTGTGGAGGGCACCACTGCCAGGCTGGGCCGGCAGGGGACGGGGCCGCCTCTGTCGCAGACGCGGTGCCCCTTTCAGCGTCTGGTGTGTGGCTCCTGCCTGTCCTCGATGTAACGCCCACCATGTGTGTCCCTGAGCATGCCTGACACGGTCCAGCCCACTCCAGGGCAGCACGTGGCAACCCTCTGCACACCGTCCCTGTGCCGGGGCTGAGCGGACGGGCCGCCCCTGAGGAAGGTGGGCTCAGGGCGTCTCTGCAGGCGGCACAGGGGCAGGTGCGCCTTGGCGCACTACGAGTGCTGGCAGGTGACCCTGCCGCCCACCCACGCCCTCGGAGGTGCCCCTAGTTGGGCAGCTTACCTCCCTTGGCCTCTGCTCAGCCTCCTGCTTCCCCGCCCGGGCCCTGGTGGTGCCTGTGGGTCTGGGCCCCTCCTTTGCTCCGTGGCCTCTGAGGATGGGGAGTCCCACAGCTGCCCTGTCCTGGTGTCAGGAGGGGCCAAGGCTGAGCATCGCCTTCCAGGGGCAGGTGCAGAACGGCCGAGCCCTGCCTGGGCCGCGGGGGCTGGGGACCTGTGCGCCCCCAGAGCACTTCTCGGTGTCAGCCGTGCGGAGCCTGCGGTGGCCTGTCACCAGATGCCCCAGGGCAGGTGTGAGCCCACGTTGTCCCAGCACTGCTGTGCGAGGACGCGCCGCGCTCCGCACGCAGACGTGACCGCGGCGTCGGGCCGCTGTCCGGGCATCGGGCAGGGTGGCCTCTCTGGCGGGCTGGCGGGAGTCGACTCCCCTTCCTTCGTGTTCCCGCAGACGCAGCCGTTTATTGTTCAAGGTTAAGTTTGTCCAGCAGTGCGGTGCCGTCCCGCCCCCAAGGGCCGTAAACCGCAATGGGGCCCAGAGCTGGGGACGGCCAGCTCATGGGGACTGAGTTCTGCCATCGTCGTGAGCCTGAGAGCTGATGGCAGCACGTTTTGGGTCCCGTGGCTCTCGGGACCCCTGTAGGCCTGGGGTTGGGGGATAAGCAGCCCGCTGGCTGATGGAGCTCCGGGACCTGTGACCTCGGCCTGGAGCGGTTTTTCTGGACCCCAGGAGTGCAGTACATGGGCTTGGCGCAGAGGCGTGGGGTCAGGGCCAGAGCGGGGCAGCATGTCTGCACGTGTGTGTGCAGACGGGGGCACCGGCCAGCCCCGCTGTGGCTCAGAGCCATCGGGTCCTTTCCAGGACTCATGTGGAAGGAACCCAGGGCCGGGTACTGCAAGTGGCCATCCACATGTGGGGGTAGCAAAGAGGGACCCCTCAGAGTCACAGGTGGGGACAGGAGGGCAGGCAGAAAAGCTCAGAGGCTGTGAGGTGCCCCTGCTAGATGTCCTTCCAGTGACCGCTCCCGTGGGCAGTGCCGGGCCCAGGTGTGGAGCCCTGCCTGTCCCTTGCAGCTCTGGGGTGGAGGCCGGCTTGGTTCAGGCATGGGAGGTGCTCCTGGGGGCGGGGCGGGGGGGTTGGGGAGGACTGGGTTGGCATTCTGACCTGGTGAGGCCCAGGTGCTGTGCCACAGATGCACACACCTGTCCAGGCTGTGCTCACACAGGAGCCCCCAGCCTGGCCCCAGGCTCCGAGGACAGGAAGGACTCGGTCTGGGAGCCGGGCACAGTGCTCCGAAGCACAGCCCTGTGGCCCTGTCTGCTCGCAGGATGAAGAGGAGATGGAAGAAGCAGCCAACCAGAAGCTCGCTCTGCAGAAGGCCAAGGAAGTGGCCGAAGTCAGCCCTATGTCGGCCACAAACGTCTCCGTTGCCACGTAAGGCTCTTGAGCGTGGGTGTGTGGTGGGGGGGACCCCCGGCAGGGCCGTCCTCTGGAGGCCCCTGGCTTTGGCTGGAGCTGGTTGGGACAGGCCCTCCCACCCCCGGGGCGGCCGAGGCTGGGATGGCACCCTCTCCCTCAGGAGCCCGGGAGCAGAGGGTTCGTGAGGCAGCGCCTCCGGCCTCTCCCGGTGTGCGCAGCAGTGGGATGCAGCAGCATGCCGGCATGTCGCGGTGGAGTCTTCTGGACGGGAGTGGGAGGCTCCAGCCACCCCCCCCCCCCGGGCCGAGGTGACGCGTTAGGGGAAAGGAGTCGGGTTCCGTCCGGGTTCTGTACAACTTTTCAGAGCACGTGTTTTGTGAGCCAAACGATTCCTGGTGGCAAGTCAGCAGCCCCAAGACTCAGTGCAAAAGGCTTAACGTCCCTGAGTTTTGGGAGCTGGGCCAGCGGGCAGGGAGAAGCCTCCATGGTGAGTACAGGTGTGGGCGGGGCCCTGGCCTCCCGGGGAGATGCGTCGTCCCCACACCCCCACAGACCCCGCTGCGCCCCCAGGTGCGTCGTAGGAGCCCGGTGGGAGGCGCTGAGGGACTCAGGCAGTGGGACAGGGCGTGGGGCCTGGGGACCAGGGCTGCCATGGTCTGGGCAAGGTCAGCCGCGGCAGGAAGGCCTAGACAGAGGTGGGAGAGCCTGGCAGCTGGCCGGGGCCTGGGGCACCTACGAGAGAGCACAGACGCACTGCCCGGCTGAGCTCAGCTCTGTGCCACCCCACGCACCCCCACTCCCGGCTGAGCCCCTGGCCCCCGCGCTGCAGGGGCTGCCTCCTCCTGTGAGCCCTGTGGCCCTGGGAAGGCCGCAGGCACCTCCGGCGGCTGCATCCGTAGGGTCACGAGGACATCTGCGGCGGGTTTGAGACTGTGTATGTCTGGTTGTGTGTGCCCGTCCTGTGTGTCCACACACACGGGGGAGTGGGTGAGTGTGCATGGGCATGAGCAGGCAGCACAGCGGCCCCACGGTCCTGTGGCCCATGCCACCTGGGCACCCAAAAGCCAGCTGTGGGCCTGACCTCTGCCCTGGAACTCCTCCCCACCCCCGGGGCCCCGGAGCCTGCAGCCAGCCTGGTGTTGGCCCCTGCCCCTCTGCGGCCCGGCAGGCTCTCCGGGGTGCCAGTCCTGGCCTTGGCCCTCTGTCGGGCATGCAGCGGGTCTGACGTGGGCACCAGAGATGCCGCACGCCAGATGGGCAAGGCCTGCCCCGGCGTTTGCAGGCGGCCGGTGTCGGGGTCCGGCCCGCCCCCCAGTTTCCTGTCCTCCAGGTCAGTCTTGTTACTGGACGGGCAGGGCCTGCGCGCCCAGGGTCCCTCCACGCAGCGCCTGCGTGGCTGAGAGCAGCTGCCCAAGGGACCTTCGCCTTGATCCTGCTCCCTGCCGAGCTGTGTGGCCTGCGGAGTAGGGGGTGGGATGCTTTCTGTGACATCTGGACCTGGAGGAGGGGACCGTTAGGGTCCTGATGGTTTGGGAGGCTCCCGGCCGCAGGTGGGCACAGGTGCTGCCCGAGGGGGCAGAGGCTGAGGTGGAGCCCCGCCTCAGAGGGACCTGCCCCTTGGAGGTTGCAGGGGCCGGGGGTGTCTCCGGCCTCGGGGGGTGGCCACTCCAGGCTCCTAGGAGGGAAGGGACGTCAAGGTGGGTGTGGTCCTCCACCTGTCGCTGAGCTCAGCCTCATCGGCAGGACTCGGGGGCACTGCCGCACACACCCACACACACTCACACACTCACACACCTTCATGTCTACTCGACAGTCCCACACTGGCACACGTTCACACTCACCTTCACACGTATGCCAACACCCTCACTCACATGCACACTCACACATGTTCACACTCACACATGTTCACATCTACCCTGACACACACAGTCACACTCACACAAGATCACATTTACCCTGCTCATTCGTCCATCCACACTCATTCACAGAAACTTTCACACCTATCCTGCATACTCAATCATTCTCATTTGCAGACACTCACACTCCCTTGCACACACATTTACACTCGCACACATTCACATCTAATCCTGCATTCACGTTCAAGCTCATGTGTTCACACACATTCACATTGACTCACACCCTCACATACTCACTCCCGCTAATGTACTCATTCACAAACTTGACACACAGTCACACGCTGATTTACACACTTTTGCGCGCACACACACCCGCGCTTATCCCTTGTCCCCAAGGCCTCAGGCAGGTGAGATGCCTGTGGACTCGGCCTTGAGGAGGCGGCGCTGGGAGTGCCCGGCCTACCTTGGGGAAGTTACTGGGAAGGGCGATAGTGTAGGATGTTTGCTGTCTCGCTGCTGGTTTTGGAAAAGCTTCCGGAAAGTCTCCTGGACACGGATGGAGTCACACCCAAGGGAAGGTGGGTGGGGGATGATGTCGCCTGTTGGCCTGGAGCTGGGACTGAGGGCTGCGCTGGGTGAGGGCCGAGCGGGGGCCCGCAGCAGGGCCCAGGGTCCCCTCCGCCCCCGCTGAGCGCTGGGCTGCCCCCTGGCCCCAGGTCCGGAGGGCGGCTGTGCGGAGCCCGGCCTGCGGGGTGTGGCTTGCTCCTCCCAGGGCAGGTGTGCCGGCTGCGGCGGGCGGCCCGAGACCACACACTCGACTTCCTGCCTCCAGCAGTGTGCCGAGTTCACTTCAGCCTCACCTTCGTGCCGCACACGCGCTCTCCCCGCTCCTCTCTTACCCCGAGGCCGTGGCCAGCGACCTTTCGGATGGAGTGTCCCTGGCCTCACGCCCAGACGCTTGCCGCAGCCCGCACGCCAGCCCGGCGCGGCTCACGCGTGTGTCTTTGGCGCTCTGGTGTTCTCACCTCCGTGTTGTTCTGTTCTGTTTCTTGCATGTGCAGTTTTGTAAAGCAAACTCGAGCTACTGTCTCCCGCAGCTCATCTGTCTCCAGCGTAAACTCACCGTGAGTCCTCGGCCCCCGCCCTGGCTTCATGGCGGCCACACGCCAACACCTCCCCCACTCTGCTCCCGCCTCCGGCCATTTGCTTCAGGGGCAGCTCCGGGCAAGCCGCCGGCAGCCTGTCAGGGGCATTGGGCACACGCTTCCCGATGTCCCTGCGTCCTGCTCATGGGTGTCAGGCTCTGAGCTCGGCCTCTGCTCCTCTCCCTCCCAATCTCCATCCTCTTGTCTGCTGTCCGTCCGTCCGTCCATGCGCCGTCACTCTGGGGTCTCGGGTCTCCTTGTGGCCTGTGCCAGGCGGTGCGTTCTTCGGTGCACCCGGGACGTCCCCGGGGTCCTCCCGCCCCGTCCCTTCCTTCCTTGGGGTAGGACATGTCTGTGACCCTCATGAAGTCCTTGTCCCAGCAAGAGCAGAGCTGCTTCTGGCCGTGAGGCTCACAGAGACCAGCAGGGCCTGAGGCACAGCCACAGGAGCCCCAGATAGCCCTCCTGGGGCAACACCTGCGGCTGGGAAGTGGGCCCGGGGGGCTGGGCCCCAGGGCTTCCTCCTTAGGGTGAGGGCAGGCCATGCAGGGGGAAGTCCTGGCAGGAGCCGGGTACAGTTGGGCCGCCCGGATGGAGGTGGCGCCCTGGTGGTAGCGGCGGCCCCTGCTGTCCTCATGGCCAGCGCTGGGCTGGGCTCCGTCCCCCACAGGCACCCAGAGCTGCTGGCTGCTGGGGCCCTGACGTCTCACGGGAAAAGGAAGCTGGGTCTGGGACGACCGACTGGCAGGTGGAGTGAGGCAGGGACGCAGGGGCGCAGGGCGTCACACCTTGGCTGCTGCGTGTTGTCAGCCGCTGGGGTGAGTGGACTTCTCAGCCCAGAAACCTCAAAGCGGGGTCACAGCCCAGAGGCAGGCATGGTGCCCAGGTCGGCTGTGCCTACAAGCAGGCATAGGACACGGAGGGAGCAGCTCCTCCGTGTGACCCTGGGAGCACCCTTTTCTCTGTGAAAGGCTTTGTAGACGGAGGGCAAGGGCGGGAGAAAGAGAGGAACATTGGTTGCCTCTCGTAGGTGCCCCTCCCAAGGATCAAGCCCGCAGCCCAGACCTGTGCCCTGACCAGGAATCAAACCGGTGACCCTGGGTCCTGCAGGGTGAAGCCCAGCTCACTGAGCCCTTTTCAGCGAGGACTTTGCCTGGACTGGAGTCCGCAGCCACACTGGCCTGTAGGGCAGGGGGCAGCGTGCTCACTCTTGTGTCCCCAAGCTGCGTGTGCGCTCGGTGCAGAGGGGCCAGTGCCGGGGCAGGCGGCTGACTCAGGCGCCAGGAGGGAGCAAGGCCATGCACAGACTGGTGTGCGTCCAGAGAGGAGGCCGGCGGCTCAGCTGGGACTGGGCCTGCAGACAGTGTGGGCGGCACGGGGCCCAGGGAGGCGGAGAGACTGGCAGGCTGGGGCCCTGCTCCCTGGAGATTGCTCGACGGGGGGGGGGGGGGGGGGGGGGGGGGGGGGGGGGGGGGGGGGGGGGGGGGGGGGGGGGGGGGGGGGGGGGGGGGGGGGGGGGGGGGGGGGGGGGGGGGGGGGGGGGGGGGGGGGGGGGGGGGGGGGGGGGGGGGGGGGGGGGGGGGGGGGGGGGGGGGCAGCCCTGCTCTGTGACCTGGAGCTGTTTCCTGACTGGGAACAGACGGCAGGTTGGAGGGCGCAGCTGATCCATTGGCAGCCACTGCCCCCTTGTCTTTTACGGCCTGTCTCTCCTGGCAGAGCTGGATCTCAGGACCGTGGCTGAGTCTGAGCAGGCAGCCAGCCTGCCGACCAAGTGACCCAGGCTCTGGGCCCACCTGGGGTGACTGGGGTACCGAGGCAGGGACCAGCACCCTCCTGGCTCCTACGTGCAAGGCACGCCCCGCCTGCTGCCTCGTTTCACACCAGTCGGCCACGCTCGGGGTCAGGCTCTGCAATGTGGTGTTGGCGGTGGGTGGGCAGGTCCCTTGTGGCTCCAGGCAGAAGCCACAGGAAGAGGAGGGGGCTTTCTGCAGGCGGACCCCAGGAGCAGGGCCTGGGGTGGCAGCCAAGGGTGTGAGTCAGCAGGCAGCCAGAGAGGTGCACACAGGTGCCCCACAGGTCCCCCTGCCTCCCCCCGTCGGGTCCCCAGGAGAGGGACAGGTGCTGTGTGCTCTGTCCTGAAGTGTTTCCCACACGGGGGCCCGGACTCACCTTCCAGGGGTCAGGGCTTGTTGTCCTCCACGTTGTCCAGGCCAGCGGGTGCCTCTCTCTGCAGGTCCCCACAGTGTCAGGCCCCCCCTCACCCCGAGCTGGTGGCCGGACTGCTGGGGACCCCTCAGGCTGTGGCCCAGGTGTGTTTGTGGCCGAGGCTACCTGTTCTTGTTAGACCCTAGCGTCTGGTCCCAGCTCTGTCAGCGACTTGCAGCGGGACCCTTGTGGGTTGCGCCCGCTGGGCTGTGTCCTCGTCTGTGAAGTGGGAGCAGCACCTGACCCCCCGGGTAGTTGTGGGGGTCGGGGGAGGTGGGCGCTGGTGCCCAGGGCCCAGTGTGGGCCACTGAACGACACAGATGTCACCGTCATCCTTGTTCTCTGGCTGCCAGTGCCGCCCCCACCATGGTCTGCTGACCTCTGGGGACGGAGGGTGACCCTCCTACCTCAGAGATCTGCTTGGCTGAGGGGCATGGGGTCGCCTACTTTGGGGTTTTCTCAGCAAAGAACCCAGAGTGTGCAGGTCTCTCTGTGTCCCCAGGGTGTGGAGCCCGCTGAGAGGAGGTGGGCAGGGTCGAGGCCGGAGTGGCCTGTCCAGTGAGGGCTGAGCTGGGACCCCAGACCACTCTCGGGGCTGGCTCTGGCTCTCCCTGTGGGCGAGGGTGGGGGTGCTCTCCTTGGAGCTAGGAGAAGCAGGGCATTGGTGACCACGGGGGGCTGTGTGTCCTGCGAGCCGACAGGCACTGAGCTGAGTGGCAGTCGCCCTGATGGGGCTGCCCTCCCCGCCCCGCCCCGGGGCAGTCCTGGCTCCCTGGCCGCTCCTGAGGGGGCAGCTGCGCCCAGGTGCCCGCTCTCTGGGCCGTGCCCTCTGCTGTCCCCGGTCCCACTGGACAGTGGCTGCCTCTGGGAGGTGCAGGGGGGAGCTACTGCCTTGAGCAGCTCTGCTCTCCTGTTGCAGGGCTCCTGGCCTCCGGCCTGACCCTCAGTCCTATCCATCTGCCCACCCCTCCATCCCCCATTCTGGCTTTCTTGGTCAGCGGCCTACCTGTCCCAGGAGCCTGGCTGCCACCTCGAGCTGGTGCCCGTCATCCCCACTGCCCTGTTCCTCTTGGCCTCAGGCCAGCATCCAGGGTTCGGGAGAGGCCTTGTGCCCCACCCTGCCCAGGTGCACCTGCAGCGTATGGGCCCCACTGGGCGAAGTGTTACCCTGGGTGCCCCACCTGCCCTGTTGCATCGATTGCCGGGGTCTTGAGGGCTCCTGTGCCCCTCTACCCACCTGCTCCCTGCACCCACTCCGCCACCCATTCCTCCATCGCTGTGTGTCATCTGTGGCTTCCCCTGCCAGGCGGAGAGGTGGGGGCGTGCAGGGGACGCTCACCTCCCATCTCCCCGCAGCCGGCAGCAGAACTCGGCCAAGGCGCGCTCGGTGTGGGAGCAGCGGGCCAGCCAGCTGCGGTTGCAGAACCTGCGGGCCAGTTGCGAGGCGCTGTACAGCGAGCTGGACCCTGAGGAGCGGCTGCGCTTCGCCACCTCGCGGCACCTGCGGCCCGACATGAAGACGCACCTAGACCGGCCCCTTGTGGTGGAGCCTGGCGCGCGGGGATCGGCTGGGGGCAAGGCCCGGCCCGAGGGCACGGACACCGTGGACAGTGCGGACCCGCCGCGCAGGCACCACCGGCACCGCGACAAGGACAAGGCCGCCACCCCGGTGGCGGAGCAGGACCGGGCTGATGCCCCAAAGACGGAGATCGGGGAGCCTGTGGCCCGGGAAGAGCGGGCACGAGCGCACCGGAGCCGCAGCAAGGAGGCCGCGGGAGCCCGGGAGGTCCGGAGTGAGCGCGGCCGTGGAGCGGGGCCTGAGGGCGGCCGGCGCCACCACCGGCGTGGCTCCCCGGAGGAGGCGGCCGAGCGGGAGCCCCGGCGCCACCGCGTTCACCGGCACGTGCCCGACACGGGCAGGGAGCGGCGTGCGCGGCACCGTGGTGGGCCCCGGGCTGGTCCCCGGGAGGCCGAGAGCGGGGAGGAGCCGGCGCGGCGGCACCGGACTCGGCATAGGGCGCCGCCCGTGCACGAGGACGCGGAGAAGGAGGCAGCGGAGAAGGAGGGCGAGGCTGAGGACCGGGACAAGGAGAAGGAGCCTCGGACCCCGCAACCCCAGTAAGTGAGCCAGCGCCTTCACCACCCGAGGGCCTGCGCTCTGTCTCCGCCCCCTCTGGGCGGTGCCCATCCTGCGCCCCCCACCCCCAGGGGTTGGAAAACGCCTGAACCGCTCCCTGAAGGCCAGCCTTCATGTCAGGGCTGCAGGAGAAAGAGGGGGCTCCCTGGGAGATTGTCGGGGCTGGCTTGGGACACGATGGCTTGGGAAAGACCAAGTACGCAGGGAGAAGAGGACGCTGCGGAGCCTGAGGAAGGAGTGGGCGGGCCTGAGGAGCCCCCTGTGCTGAGGGGCGGGGCCCGGGCGGGGTCCGCAGAGCCCAGAGCTCAGTTTTGCGGCCCCAAGCTCGCCTGCTGGCCACGCACCACCCAGAGCCAGCCGCCAGCCAGAGGCCCGGCGCAGGGTCAGTGCGGCTGCCGCACCGAGACAGGTGTGCAGAGCGCTGCGCTGGCCACGGGCGGGGCGACTTGGGAAACATTCTCTTCCAAGTGTTTCATTCTGCGGACAGCTCTGTTTCATACACAGTTGCCTTGTGATGCCGGAGTGTCTGGCCTTGGGCCAGGGACCGGCAGCTGAGTCGACCCCATCCCCACGTCTCAGACCTAAAAACGTGCAAACGTGCAGAGGCATGAAGAGCCCTGCGGAAGGCTGGTGTAGCAGAGGAGGCGGCGGGGGGTTCCCTGGACCCGAACAGGGGTTTCGGGAGCTGGGTGCGGTGGACTGAGCCGGAGTGTGGGGCTGGGCCACCTCGGCCCCTGATGTTCACGCTTGGTTGCAGGGAGCCGCACTGCGACCTGGAGGCCCCCGGGGTGGTGGGCGCAGGCCCCTCGCGGGCGCCGCCCAGCGCCTGTGTGCAGAAGGTGGCGCAGCAGCCGGAAGACGCAGATAACCAGCGGAACGTCACCCGGATGGGCAGTCAGCCCCCAGACCCAGGGGCCCCCGAGCACACCCCGGTGACTCTGGCCGGCCCTCCGGGCGAGACCACCGTCCCTTCCAGTGAGTATCCCCCCACACCCGCACTTTGCCTCCCCCATCCCCCTGCCTCTGGGCGGCTGCTTGGGGACAGAGCCCACCTCCGCGCACCGACCCCACCCCGCTGGAGGGGGCATCACCTGCTGTCGGCCCTGGCGCCTCCACGCCCCTTCACTTTCTTTCCCGTGCCCAGAGCGGCACCATCTCGTCTCCGGCCTTCCAGAAACATCTGCCAGTTCCCAGCCAAGTGTCAGGCACGGGGTCAGAGTGCTGGGGGCACGGGAGGAGGGAGGGGGACCAGGGCTGCCCTGTGGGGGGGGCTTACGGCCTCATCAGGAGGACAGGTCACAGCACGGCCGCAGCTGCGTGGAAGCCACTGAGGACTGTGTCCGCTGACGCGCCCGGGCCGGCCCCTGTGGTGCAGAGGAGGCGCTCCTGGGGGGCCTTCCCTCTCACTCCTGCCCCCGTTGTTCCTCCCGGGCCGTCGCCTTCCCGCCCCTGCTCACTCGTGGGCACGAGGTCCTCGTGGGCCAGTCGGCATGGCCGTGTGCGGGCCCCCGTCGCGCAGGGGGAGACCTGCAGGTGGCAAACCCAGGCCTCTTGCTGTGCAGGGCGTGCACAGCTGTGGTGTGGTGTGCACCCTGACGCTACGGAACGCGTTCGGAGGGGTGTGGGCAGAGACCACCGGAGCGGAGCAGACCCGGATGCCGGAGGAAGGTTCTGGTCTTGAGCCGACCGAGTGCTGCCACGGGCCTGCCTGCCTCTGTAGACGGGTCCACGCGCAGACACGGGCCTACGCCTGCTCCCCTGGCTCCGGTGTGGCCTCCTGGGCCTGTGGACCCGCGTTCCACCCCAGGGGTAACAAGGGAAGGCGGCCGGCTCCGGCCACCTTGCCTCACCCCCCTCCTCCTTCCTGGTGGTTACATCCCCATGGGCGCCAGTGACGGTCTCCCAGACTCCCAGCAGCCGGCCCCCACTGTAACCCTAACCCTGACCCTAGATTAGCTTGAGGACCAGCCCAGCACCCCACCTGGCGTTTGTTCCCAGGTGTGGCCCCTCCTGCCCGGCCCCTGGCAACCGCCGATGTTTTTGTCTCCGTAGTTTTCTTTTGTCCCCGAACGTCATAGGCTTGGCCTCACACAGCCTGTGGCCTTGTCATCCGGGCTCCTCTTGCTGTTCCCGTGCCTCCGGCTTCCTGCGCGTCCCGCCGGCTCATTTCTCCCGAGAGGCTAAGGCTGCTGTAAGGCCTGCACGGATCTTGCGTGGACGTGGTTTTCAACTCCTTTGGGTGGGTACCAGGGCGAGCGATCGCTGGGCGTGACTGTAAGAAGCCGCCGGACCGGCCACCCCGTCTGCGTTCCCATCAGTGCCGTGGGAGCCGCGGCAGGTGGCGGTGTGAGCGTGCCGCATCCTGGCCCTTCTGGCAGGTGTGCCGTGGGGTCCGGTGTCTGGTGTGTGCGCTTGCTTCCTGTGTACCGTCTTCGGTGGGCGTCTGTGCAGGTTTCTGGCCCATTTTTTAATCAGGTATTTTGGTTTTGTTTGTACTTTTAAGACTCTGCGCATGTTGCAGAGCAGTCTCTTATCGAATATGCTTTTTGCCGACATTCCCTCCCAGCCTGTGGCTTGTCTTCTCATTCTCCTAATCCTGATGTTGCCTTTTGCAGACAAACGTTGCTAATTGCCTCCGGCTCCGTCCGACGCTGAGGCCTGGGGGCCGTCCTGGCCTCACGTGTGCCAGGCGTGCAGAGTTCATGTCGAGGTTCGTGGTGTAGCGTGGGGCATCCGCCTGCTCCGGGGCCGCTTGCTGAAGAGACTGCCCTCGTCCTGCTGGGCGGCCTTTGCTCCTGTCACTGGTGCGTTGGCCCTGGTTGTGGGTCTGTGTGCGGGCCGCTGTCCCGTTCGTCGCTCTGTCCGCGGGTCCTTCCGCAGGCGCTGCGCCGTCCCGGTGACTGAGACTCTGCGGTCGGTCTCGGCGTCGGGCAGCGGCGGCCGCTGCTCCAACGCTCCTCTTCTTCAGCGCGGGCTCGCTGGCTATTCCGAGTCTCTTGCCTCCGTGCGCACCTTTGGGGTCGGTCGGTCCATGTCCGTGGAACGCGCAGCTGGGGCTGCGCCGCCGCTGCGGGTCACTCCGGGGGACTGACCCCCGACGCCGTGGGGCCCCCCTGCCTGTGGGCGCGGGCTGTCTCCGCGCGTGTTTAGGTCTCTGCTTTACCCGTCCGGGCGTCGCGGTCTGCCCCACAGAGATCTTTCTCACATCTCATTAGATTTGCTCCCACCTGTTTCATTCTGGGGGCTGGCACAGGTGGCCTTGCTCTGAATCTCACCTGCCGCCTGTCCTTTGCTGGCTCGAGGGGAAGCGGCTGCTTGGTGCACGCGAGCCCCGTGGCCCGGCCGCAGCTCCTGGCTCAGCCGTTCCGCGGCCGCTGGTTCTCCTGTGACGTTGGTGTTCCGCGCTTCCTTCCCTTTTCCTAGTTGGTCCAACGAGAGGCTTCTCAGTTTGATCTTTTCCAAGAACCAGCTTTGGGCTTTCCGGTATTTTCTGTTGATTCCCCCCTATCTTACAGTTTATTGATTTCTGCTCTGATTCTTCCTTTTTTTTTTTAGGTTACTTTGGATTTAATTTGCTTTTCTTTTTCTGGTTTCCTAAGGTGGGGGCTTAGATGATTGATTTCAGATCCTTCTTCTCTTCTAACATTGAGAGCTGTGCCCCCCAGCCCGTGCGGCTCAGTGGCTGGCCTGAGAACTGAAGGCTGGCGGTTCGATGCCCCCTGTCAGGCACGTGCCGGGGCTGCTGGCCGGGTCCCTGGTTGGGAGGGCTTGCGAGGCAGCCAGTTGATGTTTCTCTCCCTCTCTTCCTCTCTCTGAAAATAAATAATAAATAAAAAATATTTTTAAAACCTGTACATTTCCTTTGAAGTATTGCTTTACTTTATTAACAAAAATTTGATTCCACTCTTACTTAGTTAAAAATATTTTAGAATTTCTCTTAAGATTTGTTTGATTCATGTGTTATTTAGAAGTGTTAGTTAATCTCTGCATAGTTGGGGGTTTTTCAGTTACCTTCCTATTACTGATTTCTAGTTTAATTTTACTGTGCTCCGGGAACCAACATTTTTGCCCACTTCGTAATTGGTTTGTTTTCTAGTTGTTGGGTTTTAAGATTTATTTGTACGCTTTGGAGACCGGTCCTTCGTTATTGCGATGTGGCCACGACACTTCCCCCGCCTGTGGCCTGCCTTTGTGCTGCGGGAGGGCCCTGTGCCCGCTCCTGCGGGAAGCAGGCACCCAGGCTCCTGGCTTCATGTGCTAATTTCTCAGCCTCTGCTCCTTTGAATCCTCAGGTTGTGTTTTGGTTGAGCATTGATTCTCTTGTGTTTTTTTCTGATAAGTATATTATTAAAATGTCTACAAGTATAGTTTCCTTCTGAGTCGTATGCCTCTCGTGCTTTTGTTCAGTTTTGCTTTGTTTTTTGCCCGACCCCGGCAGTGGCTGGAACACGCTCGGAGTGGAGCCTGCGGGCAGCTGTCTTGTTCGGTTTGGGGCTCGAGGGGCGTACGTGTGTCAGCGTGATAAAGTCACGCGGCAGCGTCTGTTAGCTCCCTTTTCGGTGTGTTTATCTGGAGGAAAGGCTGGATTTTCCGATGGCCTTCGTCACCGACAGAGATCGCCAGGAATGTGGTGACATGTTTACAGCAGTGAATTTCCTGATCTTGAACTGCCCTGGCCATCTTTTTTTTTTTTTTTTTTTATTTAAAAATTTTAAATGTATTTTATTTATTTGAGAGAGAGAGCGAGACAGACAGACAGAAACATTGATTTGCCATTCTACTTATTTATGCATTCATTGGTTGATTCTTTTTTTTTAAGATTTATTTTATTTTATTTTATCTTTAGAGGGGAAGGGACGGAGAGAGGGAGAGAAATGTCAATGTGTGGTTGCCTCTCGTGCGTCCCCTGCTGGGAACTGGCCTGCAACCCAGGCATGTGCCCTGACTGGGAATCGAACTGCGATCTCTTGGTTCACAGGCCTGCGCTCCATCCACTGAGCTACACCAGCCAGGGCTGCCCTGGCAACCTTAAAATAAATGCTTTGTGTAGGATTTTTGGGCTGATGCTGGACAGTGAGGCGGGCTCTGTGTGTCTCTGGTGTGCCGTTGAGGCACCAGGGGGTAAGACATTGATGTCGCGTGTCTCTGCGCGCGCTCTCTCTCACTCAACCTCGCGAACCCATTTCTGAGATCGGACGTGGTGCTTCGAGTCTCATGCCCACTCTTGTGAGTGGGAACAATAGTAACGTCCTGTAAAATCTCGGTACTTCACAGTGGGTTGTGTTCGAAGTCCCCAACCAATTTCTCAAAATGTAACTGAAGTGTGGTTAAAAGCTGAAGCTAAAAACCGTCCCGTTAGAACAGAGATGCTTCACGCGGTGGCTCCGGGTCGCCGCGGCTGACGCAGCTGCTCACAGGCGGTTTCCTCGGACGCCTCCCTTGTTGAAACTGCCTGCACCGTTCGAAAGCGTCCACACAGGATTCTGAGAGCGGACCGACTGAATCTGGAATCTTGCCCGAGAGTTTTCCCCGTTGGTTTTGTTGGGATGTATATGCATCTTTTCCTGCAGGAGAGTCCGCCACGAAACCTCCCGCAACAGTGTTGCGAGACGTGGTGCGTGGGATGAATGCTCTGCAGGGACTTTGCCCGGGGTGGGGGGTCAGCAGGCCTGCCCCCCGTCCACGGAGAGGATCGGAACGTGTTTCCTGGCTTCCTGTCCTGGGCTGTGCAGGTGGCATCCGAGCTCCCCGCTGGTCAAAGACTCGGCAGGATTCCTTGTGACATCACACGGGTCTGTTTGGGGGGAAGAGTGGTTCTTCAGTAATTTCTCTGTTTCTGTGTGGATAATGCTCTGTTTAAACCGTCTTATCTTCTGAGATCAGTTTGGTAAATTGTAATTTCCTTAGAAGTGATGCATCTGATTCAGGTTTTGTAAGTCATGCAAAGAAGTGGCTTAACTTTTTAAGAAGTTTTTACTTTCCTGTTCTTAAGTTCTCTTTCACTTAACTTCCTTATAGAACGTAGACATGAAAATCCCTCGAAAGATTTTTACCACCAATTAAACCTTTTTTATTCATTTGCTTTTTAAATTCCCACCCCCACCCCTGTCCTTCTGCAGCCCAGAGGCTGCTCTCTGCATCTGTGGGTCTGTTTTCACTTCGTTTTGTTTATTCAGTTTCTTTGTGTTTTTTTTGTAGATTCACATGTAAATGAGACCGTATGGCCTTTGTCTTTCTCTGTGTGGCACTTTTCACTGAGCACAACGCTGTCATCACAGGTTCTCTACTGCCAGACGGATGGACACCCAGATGGACAGACACTCAGCCGGCCTGCCTCACCTGGCGACTGCCGATGCGGCCGCAGCCAGCGTGGGGGTGCGCGCAGCTTTCCACACTGGTGTTTCGTGTTCCGTGGACGGATGCCTGGGGCCGAGCTGCTGGGTCGCCTGGCAGCTCGGATTCTGAATCGTTTGAGGGAGCCCCACACCTTCCCCCTGTGGCCGCCGCAGTCTGGCCCGACTGTGCACGAGGGCCCCGTGGCACCGCGTCCCGGCCACAAGGGCCGTTCCGACAGGGGTGCGGTGGTGTCTCGTCCGGTTTTTATGTGTGACTCTCGGACGCCTGGTGCCCGGGAGCGTTTTTTCGTGTCTGTTGGCCGTCTGCGCGTCCTCTGGGAGAAGTGTCCAGTCAGCCGCTCTGCCCGTTTTTTAATGAGTTGGGGTTTTTGGTGTTGAGCTGTATGAGTTTTTAATAAACTTTGTACATTAACCCTTTGCAGGGTGCGTCACCGGGGAGCACCTTTCCCTGTTCGGTGGCCGCTTTGTTGTTTTGCCAGTGGTTTCTGCAGTTCTGCCGAAGCTGTTGGTCTGACGGTTCCATTTGTTTATCTTTTCTCTTATTCTCTTGCTCAAATAGACATAATCCAAAAAAATATTTCTAGGAACAATTTTAGAGCGTTTACTGCGTATGTTTTTTTCAGGGAGTTTTATGGTTTTGGGTCTAACATTTAAGTCTGTGACCCATTTGGAGTTTATTTTTGTATGTGGTGTGAGAATGAAGTGAATTTTACTTTGGGGACATGCACCTGTTCAGTTTTGCCAGCACCAGTTATTAAAGAATTACGCAAAGTGGCTAATTTGAAAAAATTTTCTCTGGTTCAGTGTTTTTTTCCCCCTTTGTCATTTTTTAATTCTTTATATTTTGTGTTCTTCCCTTCTTCTTGACTAAATTAGTTAGCGGTCTTATATTTTGTAGATTCTTATACAAAGAACCAGGGTTTTAATTTATTTGTTAGTTCTACTGTGTTTTTGTTTTTTAACTCGTTACTTTCCAACTTTATCCTGCGTTTCCCTTCTGCCTTTTCCCTTTGTTTTACTTTGTTTTCTAGCTTCTCGAGATGGAGACTTGGCTTACTTTATTCTTGAATTTTCATTGTATGATTATGTAATGACACGAATTTTCCTCTGATCACTAATTAATTGCATCCTATAGACGCTGACCTCTGGTGCCTTCATTCTCATCTAATTTTAGGGAAACCAGGTGATTTGGGCTGTGTTTCCTCTCCGTGTGTGAGGGCTCCATGGGCTCTGTGGAGGGGGCCGCCTGCCGGGAGCTGTTGGGCCATTAGGTTCCCAGCCGCAGGCCCTCTGGTCCCCTTCCCCAGCCCCCGGCCCTGGGGGTGGCCTGCAGTGCAGGGGTGTGGGCACGGAGAACCGTCGGTCGGCCTGGCTGCTCCTGAAGTGGGATCTCAGTGGGGGCGTTTCCGGTTTCTTCTGCAGATGCGTGTTATCGGATCCCGTTCTTTCCTTCTGAGAGTTTGTGTGTTGCGTGAGCGCTGGCTTCGGTCCAGTGGTGTCCTGCAGCCATCGGTGGGCCACCGCGCTTGCTCCTCTGAGAGACAGGGCAGCGCCGGGCAGGCGGGGGTTTGCAGTCGTGAGTCCACAAACGCGGGGTCAGCCCTGTTGCCACCGCTCACTGACCACCGTGCCCTTTTCCGAGCGGCCAGCGGCCTGCCCCGCCTGCCCGCCCCGGTTGGCTTTCCGTCCCTCGGCCGGCCTTGCCTCCCTGGGGCAGGTGCTGCCAGCCGTGGTGCGCGATGCCTTTTACGTGTTCCTGGGCTCTGTGTGCTGACGTTCTGTTGGGGACTTCGCCGCGCGGCCATGAGGGATAGCGCTCTGTGGTTTTCTTTTTCGTGTTGTTACCTGTTTTTGGCCTCAGAATATTGAATTCACAAAATGAAGCGGGAAGTGTTTCTTCTCCTGTTTTTCCGGAAGAGAGATGGTGTAGCGTTGGTGTTAATCCTCCTTCGAACATTTGGTAGAATCCGCCAATGAAACATTGATTTTTGGAACCCTGTTGTCCCCGTGCCCAGGGGGCCGGGCCAGTCGCAGCGGCTTGCGCTGAGTTTGCGGAGGGTGGCGCCGTGGCAGCCTCCGCTCCTCATTCCTTCGCCGTCCCCGTGGTCAGCAGCCTCTCTCACACCCCAACTTCGCTGCTTCGTGTCTTCTCTCTGTCTCTGTCTTTCCTTGTCAGCCTTGCTGGAAGTTAGTGAGTCCCATGGATTCTTTCACCGATTTCTTCTCGCTTTTATGTTTCCGATCGCGGTTCATTTCTGCTGTTTAATTTTTCCTTCTTTCTGTTTGCTTTGGGTTGATGTTGCTCTTTTTTAGTTCCTGGAGGTGGGAGCTCGGATCACCGATTGTCTTCGCTCTTGGGCAGTGCCAGCACTGGGTGCTGTGTGTTCCCTTCCGAGCACCACTTTACCTGTGCCCCGGATTTTCACATGTTCTATTTTCGTCGACATTTATTTCCTGTAAAAATTTTCCATTAAGCCCTGGCTGGTGTGGTTCAGTGGATTGAGCGCAGGCTGCAAATCAAAGGGTCCCTGGTTCGATTCCTGGTCAGGGCACATGCCTGGGTTGCAGGCCAGGTCCCCAGTGTGTGTGTGGGGGGTGTGTGAGAGGCAACCACACATCGATGTTTCTTCCTCTCTTTCCCTCCCTTCCCCTCTCTCTAAAAATAAATAAATAAAATCCTTAGAAAGTTTTTTCCATTAAGACTTCCTGTTTGACGCGTTGATGATGTGGAAGTGTGCTTGTCTAGCTTCCGAGTGTTTGGAGCTCCAGCTCTGGGGGTTTCCCTGTCACCGACTTCTGGTGTGATGGCTCCGAGGGCAGCGAGCACACTCGGTAGGACTCCACATCTTTGACACCTGCTGAGGGTTGCGTGACAGCCCGAGGCCGGGCGTGTATCCATCTGTGCCCTGTGGGGGCAGAGAGCCAGGCCCCATCGGGGAGATGGGGTCACTGAGTTCTGCGTGGATGCTGATTTCTGTTGAAGTCCATCTGTTGGGGGGGTGCCCCAGGGTCCCACTGCAAATGCGGATTTATCTGTTTCTGCTCTCCCTGCCGTGTGCGTGTCTCCCTGCCATGTGCGTGTGTCTCCCTATTGTGAGTGTGTCTCCCTGTGTGCAGCTCTGCTTTGGGTGCACACACACTCAGAATTGTGTCTTCCTGAAAGTGTGACCCTTCAGCCACTGTGTGACGTGTGTCTCTGTGTCCAACAATTTTCTTTGCTCTGTTGTCTCCTTTATGCCACTCTTGTTTTATTTTAATTGATATTTTTATGTTTATCTTTTTCACCTTTTTACTTTCGAAGTAGCTACATAGTTATATTTTAAGTTAGCTTCCTATAGGTAGTATGTAGTTGGGCCATGTTTTTCATCCATTCTGTCAATTCTGTCTTTTATTTGGCCTGTTCAGAGCATTTATATTTAATATACTGTATTTTCGGACCATAAGATGCACCTAGGTTTTAGAGGAAAATAGGAAAAAATTTTTTGAAGCAAAAAATGTGGTAAAATGTTTAATAACGTAAATAACATAATATTGTACCAATGTAAATGTAAACAGAACTTAATAACAGTATTAACAACCATTATTCCTCCCAAATTTGGGGCGGGGGGAATGTGTATCTTATAGTCTGAAAAATACGATAATTATGTTACATGGCTTAGGTCTTCCGTGGTATTTTTTGTTTTGTTCTTTTTTTTTTTTTTTTTTAATTTCTACGGCTTCTTTTCCCCGCCTTCCTTAGGTTTCTTGCGTACGCGTTAGAATGCACTTTGACTGAACTGTGTGTGACCGTCTCACATGGCTGCTCCGCAGGCGTTGGGGCCACCCCGGTGCGTGCCGTGACCGTTGCTTCGACCTGGGACTTTTGAAAGCTGGAGAGGAGGAGAAAGCGCGTTGTGTTTACTCGCGTTGTTGCTCCTTCTGTTCCTGAAATCCCAGCACCTCTTCTTGCCTGATCTGTGTTCCGTCCGAGGACCGGCCCTGGTCCTCCTTTCAGCGCCGCCGCGGGCCACAGAGCCTCTGGCCCCCACCCGTCCCGAAGGGCGTGCGCGCTGGGCGGAGCGCCCGGCTGACAGCTCTTTTTCTTTCAGCCCTTGAACAAACGTGCGCCGCCTCCTCTGACCTGCATGGTTTCTGATGAGAAATCCACTGTCATTCGAATTGTTTTCTTCCCATAGGTAAGCGGTTTCTCTCTCTTGCTGCTTTCAGATTTGTTTCTGTGTCTTCACATTTCAGAAGTTTGATTACGATGTGTGTTGGCGTGAGTTTCTTTAGGCTTCTCCTGCTTGGGGTTTGCGCAGAGTCTTGAATTTGTAGGTTTATGTCTTTTTGCCAGATCTGGGATGTTTTCATCCATGATGTCTTTGAACACGTCTGCAGCCCTGCCCTCTCTCTTTGCCTTTCAGGACTGTCGATGTGTAGACCTGTCGCTGCAGTCACAAGGGGTCCCTGCGGCTTTGTCCCTGTTGCCTCCGTTGTTGGGATTGGGCGATTTCTCTCGCTCCATCTCCCGGTTCACGGGTCGCTCCGTTCGCCTTAGTCCACTGCTGAGCCCATCTTTTGAGTTTTCATTTCAGTTATTGTATTTTTCAGTTACAGAATTTCTGTTTGGTTCTTCTTTATACCTCCCATTTCTTTGCTGAGGTTTTCTGTTTCTTTGCTGAGATTATTTTTTTCCTTTGTTTCAAATGTGTTTTAGTAGTCTGAGCATTTTTATGACGGGCGCATTAAGTTTCTGTCAGGTATCTCTAACATCCGCATCATTTGCTGTCTGTCGATTGCCTTTTCTCATCGAGTGGATGCTTCCCGGGCTCTTGGTGTGACAGGTGACTTTTTGCTGAGACCCAGGCATGTCGGTGCTGTGTCATTGGCCTGCGAGCCTCCTCGCTGGTCTGCTGTGATGCTTCTCCAGAGGGGGCAGGGAGGGAGCTGCCTCACTGAGGGATGGGGTGAAGTTCAGGTTTCTCGCTTGGCCTCCACTGACACCCAGTGTGGGGGAACTCCTTGTCCCAGCTGGACCCGGGTGGGCGTCCCCGCGCCTCCCTGGACCTCCCCTGCCTGAGAGACGTGGGGGTGCCTTTTCTGCTCCCCACCTGGCCTTTGGTGGCATGGCCTGGGTCGACGTCGTCATTTCTGGGTGTTGGTAAAGACCCTGGCTTTCCCCGAAGATTCTCTCCAGCCTGCAAAGGGCCAGCTGCCTTGTCACTTCTGGGTGGTGGTGGGAGTCCAGGTAGGTCCCCATGTGGCCTTTGCTGGCATTGCCTGGGTTGGGGGTCTTCTTACCAGAGGGTGGGGTGAGAGAACCCCACTGGGCCTTCTCTGGTACCACCCCGGTGGACACCGCATCATTACAGGCTGTGGGGGCGAGCCTCGTTCCCCCAACGCGGCGTCTGCCGTGTGGGCTGCGGCAGGGTGGCTACTGCCTGCCACACGCCTCCTGCCTTGCCTGGCTGCATCTCTCTGTGCCCTGTGGTTGGGGAACGCTGGCTTTTGTTGGGACTTTAAACACATCTGCGCCTTTCGGCAATTCCGGGTTGGTAGCTTCTGCAGCACTGAGAACACGTGAGGCGTAAGAGAAAACCCAGGAAAGAGGACGTGCCCACTGTGATGGCTCAGGCCCCGGGGCCACCGGCCCGTCCACTGTCCACCCTCCGCCGTGGGCGCTCGCCGTGGGGGTGGTGCCCCGGGTCGCTGTTGGCTGCGTGGGATGCAGCGGGAGGCCCTTCTGTTCCATCTTCCTGAGGCTGAAGTCCTGAGCCAATTTTTGTGCACAGCGTGAGGTGAGGGCTGAGCGCCTTCCCCTCCCCCTGGATGTCCGTCTGTGTGGGAAAGGCTCTCCTTTCCCAGCGAGTTGGCGCTTTTGTTAAAAACAAATCCGGGGGTGTTACTGCATTTCAGGAAGAATTTCTGGGATTCTGGTTGTGAGTGTTAGTTCCTTTACGGTGTTTCGTGTCTGCTTTTCACGCACTGAAGTTCTGCGATGCTGGATCGACTCTGCCCGTTCCGTCTTTGACATCTTTTCGCGAGCTCCTTCCTTCCCTCGGGGTCATTCTCGTGGCTTGTCTGGGTCCGTCTGGGTCTCCCTCGCTCGGCTTCGGTCACGTCCATTCCCTCTTGGCCCCGGCGACGTGTGGCCAGCTCCGGTCTCACGGCTCCTGGCTGTCCGCACGCGGCTGTCTGAGCTCTGGAGTCCGGTCGTGGCGTTTTCCTCATCAGGAGCTGCTGCTCAATCATATCCACTTCCGGTGGGAGCGCGTGGGGCTCTCCTGTGCGTTGCAGTGTTTCGTGGGGTATTTTCATTACCTGAACCATTTTCACCCGTACGTGCCATGTTCTTATGGTGGAGGCTTTGCGTGGATGCCGGCCGCCCTTTCTGGTGACGAGGAACGAGTTAAGTGTCCCTGGACCTGCGGTGACGCGGACTGTGCGGGGCGTGGGGAGGGGTGTGGGCAGCCGACGCGCCGCATTCCAGTTCAGCAGCCACTGTGCGGTGAGCGCAGCGAAATCCAGTCTGCTCTGCCGCCAGGCCCGGGGAGGAGCGTCTGCCCGTCCTGGGCTCCCTGGGGGGGCCCTGGGCCTCTGCCCTCTTTTCCAGGCTTCACCCCGTCACTCAGCCGCCAGAGGGCACCTCCGTTTCAGGTGTCCCTTTGCCCCTCAGAGGCGGTGGCTGTCCTGGGGCTTCGCCTCCCGCCCCAGCGCTTTCCAAGCCCCCCCCCACCCCCGGGCCAGGTCTCACCCTGGGGCTCGTGTTTCTCCCTCGCGTCCCCACCTGCCCGTGCGCTCGCACCTGCAGCTGTCACCGGAGGCTGTGAGTGCAGGCTGGGGGTGACTGCGCCGCCCTTCCTCGCCTGCCGCGGGGTTTGTGGAGGGCGGGGGAGAAGGCGAGTGGGGGCCAGTCTCCCCTTGCAGCTTCTGCCGGGTGAGAACTCACAGCCACGATCACGTCTCTGATCCCCGCCCCCGCCCCCTCCGTCCTGTCCTGCGCCCCTTCCCTCCACACCCTGGGCCCCTGAAGGCTGGTCGCCCGCAACAGGCTCGGGCCAGTCTCTGGCCCGCTTGGTCTCCGCTGCTGCCGCTTCCTCTTCTCTTCCCTCCGCGTCGGGTTCCCACGCCGCTGTGCTGTCCGCATGGCATCACTTGCCCCCCCCCCCCGCCCCCCACTCAGCAGGAGGCCGTCTGGCTCACGGTCCCTGAGGCAGAGCCTCACAGCTGTTCCACGTCCGTGCCCTGCTCCAGGCTGCGGTGTCAGCTGTGTGTGACATCTTGCTTTTTAATTTTAAATATTTCAGCAAGTTTTGTTATGATTTCCTGCGTGATCCATGAGTTGTTCGTAAGTATGGTTTAGGATGTTCAAATGTTAGAGTTTTCTTTATGTGTTTTTTTAAAAAGCATTTTATTTATTTTTAGAGGGGAAGGGAAGGAGAAAGAGGAGGAGAAACATCAGTGTGTGGTTGCCTCTTGTGCGCCCCCTACTGGGGACCTGGCCTGCAACCAGCCAGGGCTCTGTACGTGTGGGATTTTTTTAATTGTTTTTTTCAAAACTGTTTTCCCATCGACCTCATGATTGTAGTGCATCTCTCGTCGCATTTGGTATCATCCTCTTTTCACTTCTGCACGAAGAACACTTTTGCTAATTTGTTTTAGTGAGGTTTGACAGTGGCAAATTCTCTCAATTTTCCTGGAAAGTCCTTATCTTTTGCGAAACGTGGTTTCACTTTGCTTGGCATTCTGGTTCGTTTTCGTCAGCACACTGGGCTCTGCCGCGCCTGCTGCCTCCTGCTGCTTCCCTGGCCTGGGCTGCACCCCGTCTGCCCCTTCCGCCCTGTGTGGCGGCTTGTCCACCCTGCTCACCGTAGAGAATTGAAACCCTGGGAGTAAAGCAAGTGTGATGGACCGTCGGCTTCTGTGGCCCGCCCTCCAGAATCCACTGGGAGTGGGCCAGCTCGTGGGGCATGAGCTGGCACTGGGGTCTGTCCCGCGGCATCCCCGTGGTGCGAGTTCCGTGTCGTGTCCTGCTTCCGCCACCCTCAGCGTCTCCTCTGGGCCTGCCGCTAGGTCGAAGGCGGGCCTGCGGAGCTGCCGCACGGCTGGCGCGGGGCTGTTGGCGGCTCTCTCTGCACCTGGACCACTCGGCACCGTTCCCGGCCTTGGCCCTGTGGGTGCCAGTAGCCCCGTCGGCGACCTCCCGACGGCACCGCATGTCCCTGGGACGCCGCACTGCCCCTGTGTGCCGGGCACAGAGCCAGAGACTTGAGGGGAAGCCGGTGACGCTGTTGTGGATGCTCCATGGGCAGCGGCGCCCACGCCCTGCCGCCCCCCTCGGGCCAGACCAGCTCGGGCCCCCTTGTGGCGACGCTGAGGTAGACCGGGCCGCGCTGGGCCGTCCTCTGTGAACGGTTTCACCCACCGCCCCCCACGGTTCAGTGGTCACCGACGCCTGTCACCCAGATGGTATCCGGCGTCACGGTGCGATTTTTTACAGTCTCACCCTTTTCTGTAAGGAAGGACTTTCTTCTGAAATGCAGTTCGCGCTTGCGTTGAGCAGGAAACAAGCGTAGCTCTGTCCCCGAACGTACGTGCAGCTTCTCACGACGGGGAGGCGGGGAGGCTGGGAGGCTGAAGAGAAGCGTTGTGCGTCTCTGCATCTCAGCGTTTCGGCTGAGCCCCCGCAGCCGGCCTTTGGGACCGCACCTGCCCCTGCAGGTCTCCGACAGCCATCGGTTTTCGTCAGCGAGGACACTCTCCGAGTCCTCACGTCCCTTCCTTGCCCGGGCCTGGAGCGGGCCTTTCCTCTCCAGGTCACCGAGGAGACCTGGCCAGCGTCCCGGCTCCCTGCAGGCCCCCGCCCCTGCCCGTCCCCGGGGCACCTGCCTTGTGGCCTCCTGGCCTTCAGCTCCTCTTCGGAGCCGGCCCTCGGCTCGGGTCCCCTCCCAGCACGCTGGGCCGCGTCCCCCAGGGCGACTCCTCCGTTCAGCCGGTGTCTTAATCTGCCCGTGAGATCCCTTGCCGGGAACCCAGCACCGGAACCAGGCTGGTCACGTGACCACTTCTCAGGGGCCGCCTGCTGCTCTCGGTGCCGTCTCTCGCCATCCTGCCGAGCGTCTTCCCCTCAGAGGTCTGACACCCACGGCCAAGGCCCAGTCCCGTCTCCTCTCCGGCAGCCTGAGTGCCGCCTCCCGCCCCGCCTGTGCCGCTACCGACCTTCTGCCCCTTCTCCGCCCCCACCCTCCCCCTCGCCCTCCCCGCTGGTCTGGTCCGGACCTGTCTCCGCCCCGGCTGGGGCCTCCCTGCCGCGTTGCCTGCGCCTCGGAGCTCAGTGAGTCCGCGTGGTTCTGTTCCCCAGCTTACTGGTGCTCGGGTTTGCTTACTGTTCTTGTGGAGGACTCTAAGGAGCGTGGCTTTAAAATAATAAAATCCTGGCCCTGGCCAGGCGGCTTGGTCGGGTGGAGCGTCGCCCCTCACATGGAAATGCCGTGGGTTCGGTCCCTGGTCAGGGTGTGCACGGAAGTCGGCCGATCAGCGTTTCTCTCTCTTCCTAAAATCAATAAATGTATCCTCAGGTGAGAATTAAAATAGTAGTAAAATAATAAAGTTCTTAAGTTGAAGGTCAGGTGGGATTATCACGGAGAAGCTTTTGGTTGTTAAAGCTACAGTGAGGGGACTAAAATTACCGCCACGGTGGTCATTTCTGTGTTGCTTGCGTCCCCGGGCCGGTCCTTGCTGGGGTCGAGCCTGCCTGGGCCGCAGACGTACTTGTCAGTGTCCAGCACCCTGCGCCGCGTCGTAAGCCTGCCCTTTCGTCACTCACACGGCTCGCAGGCGTGCCTGACGCCCTCAGCGCAGCGCTGCACACGGGTCCCGCACGCCGTCTCCCGGTTTCACAGCCTTGTGTTGCCGTCACAGAGCTGACCGCCACCTCAGCGAGCACGGGTTTCCGTGTGCGCGCCCGACCTGCTCAGGTGAGGTGTCTCACAGATCGAATCAGTGGGCAGACGCCTTGCGGGCTGTGACTTTGCATCGTGAGATCGTCCGATTCCGCCCCCCCCCACCGGGCAGGGGGCGCGCTGGTGCAGAGGTGCAGTCCCGGCCGGGCGGTGGGCCTGGGCATCTTCCTCGGCCAGCCGGGTGCCGCAGGACCGCGCAGGGGCTGCTGCCCGGCCGGAGCCCTGGAGCCGGGAATTCACGCAGGCTGGGGCTGCACCCTCGCCTCTGCGGCCTGGTGACGTCGTCCTTGTTGCCCCTGCCTGTCTGCCGAGAAGGGGCAGCGAGACGCACAGGCTCCCAGTCCCCACGCCGGCTGTCCCCGGCCTTTCTGAGCTCTCGGGAGCAATGTTGCCCTCGAGAATGGAAACGTTCGTTAGCGTCTTTAAAACAGAAGACTACCGTGAGAAAATACTGCGCACGGGGAGCAGTCTCTGCCCGAAATGCACCAAAGTCGTGGCCATTTTAACCCTGGGGAGCCCGACCTGCTGGAAGCTGGCTGCAGGGGGCGGAGTCAGGATGGCCTCGGGGGAGCGAGTGACTGGCGAGCTTGTGCGCAGAGTGTGTGCAGGGCCTGTCTGCCGGCCAGCACCCTCCCGGCCAGCACCCTCCGGCCTCCCGGGCGTGGTGGGGCCTCCCCCCGGGTCCTGGCCAATGAGAAGGACCACCAGGTTCCAGAGGGTGTCTGGCCCAGGGCCACCGGGTCCTGGCAGAGGAGCCACAGGGCGTCTCTTCAGGGTGGACCTGACCCAGAACAGGGTGGGGGGCAGGACACCCTGCCTGCCCTGGTCCATGCGGCTGAGGGCTCCGGTGTCCTCAGTGCATCTCGAGTGAGGGGTCCTGGTGCCGGCAGAGGCGTCCACGGCCAAGGGCGCCCTGACCTGGTGACACGGGATGCACAGAGGGGTCTCCGAGGGTCCCCAGGGCTGGTGGAGCCCTGGCCGTGGCCCACCCCTCGTGCTCTGACTGCAGTTGGAGGGAGTCATGCAAAGCTGTGTCGCAGCCTCACACCCTTACAGGGCAGGTCCTCGAACAGGCACCTGCCCCCACCCCGCCTGCTGGGGTCACAGCTGGGACAGCGTCTGTGTGACCTGTGTGACGTGGGCTGTGTGTATACCACACCCCTCACTCGTCAGCCTGTGTCCTTGCAGGTGGCCACGTGGACCTGGAGAGCCAAGTGGAGGGGAAGAAGGAGGCGGAGGCCGAGGACGAGCTGAGGAGCGGCCCCCGGCCCATCGTCCCGTACAGCTCCCTGTTCTGCCTGAGCCCCACCAACCTGTGAGTCCCCCCGCCCACGCCACTTGTCCACAGCCTGTGGTTCACATGCCTGTGACCGCCCTGTGGGCGGGGTATGACCCAGCAGGTGACGAGACAGCCGCGTGGGCTAGGCGTGTCACACACACTCATCATCCGTGTGTCCTCTGTTTACCTGTCACAGCCGCCATGGGTCTCTCGTCCACTCATCATGCACCTGCCTTCATTAGTCCAGCCAGTGTTTAGGTGCCAGGGGGCCCGCCGAGTGGGGGAGGCGAGCAACCAGGAGCAGAGTTGGGCAGTGGGCACAGCACCGGGCGCACCTGCACCGTTAGTTAGGAGAGGGGCCAGGCAGAGGGCTGGAGACGCAGCATCCTAGGGTGGGAGGGCCGGCAGGGGCCAGTGGGCCTGAGAAAGGGCGTGGACGGGGCGTGGACGGCAGCGTAGGGGCCGTGGTCGGGGCGATGACCCTGATCAATTCCCTTCAGGGGAGAGGGAAGCAGGTGGGTGCGGGCGGTCCTTTCAGATGGAAAGGGCTTGGGGACAAGGGTTGTCCGGGCTGGAAGGGCCGTGGGCTGGAGGGCGGTGGTGCGCGGTGGGGGGCAGGCTGCAGAGGGAGCGCCGGGCACGTCCGGCCGCAGCAGGACAGGCGGCCCGCCCCGCTCCTCGCCTGGCTGCTCCTTCTCGTCACCCGGGTTCGGCCTCACTGTCCCGGCAGAGGGGCCTTCCCTGACCCCCGGCCGCCGTCCTCTGCTGGGTCATGTCACGTGTCAGCATCGAGTGTCTGCCGTTGGCTCGTGTCTGCGCTGTGTGCTGCTGTCCTGCCGAGCCCAGCGCCCAGGATGTGCAGCCCTGCCGGGCTCCACGGCATCTAGTGTGTGCACGGCTGGCCCGCGCACCGCCGTCCGCGGGCCCTGCCCTGGGTGCTGCCGCCGCCCCGTCGCTCCTCCTGGGATGCCCTCTCGGGACTGCCAGTGTCCGCCGCCTGCCACCGCCTCCCGGCACTGGAGCTCAGCTTCTTGCGGGAGAGGCCGAGGAGGGACCCAGCCGGCCCGTCGGTGGGCGCTGGGTGAGCCGCGCTTTGTCCCCAGGCTCCGCCGCTTCTGCCATTACATCGTGACCATGCGGTACTTCGAGATGGTCATCCTCGTGGTCATCGCCCTGAGCAGCATCGCCTTGGCCGCTGAGGACCCCGTGCGGACGGACTCGCCCAGGAACAACGTGCGTGCCACTGTTGGCCGTGGAAGGCTGGGCGGTGCCAGGGTCCAGCCCCACGTTGTGGACAGGGAGGGACAGGGAGGGTGCGGACGTGCCCGAGGTGGGAGCCGGGGCCGTGGCCGAGGTCCCCGGCTGCTGAGCTGTCCGCCCCGAGGTCTGCAGGGACCCAGAGCCCCTGAGACGGCCCTGGCTCCGGCATCGGGCCCCTTTGAGAATCACCCCCTTGTGGTTGCAGGTCCTGAAGTACCTGGACTACATCTTCACAGGAGTGTTCACCTTCGAGATGGTGATAAAGGTGAGTGACCGGGGAGCCACTGGCCCCCGCCACCCTCTCTCGTGGAGCCTCCCTGCAGGCGTGTGGTGGGTGTGCCCCTCATGCGTGCGTGCCTGGGACACAGGAGGCCGTCATTCGCTGAGGACTCAGCACAGTGCCAACCCGCCCTGGCAGAGCTGCCCACACTCCCCACCGGGCCCTGCTCGGTGTGTGGTGCCGCTGGCCTGGGGTTTGCAGGCTGCGGGGAGTGCGTTTAACCGCGAGCTCCACTTTTGGTGCCGAGTGTCAACGGGCACGCTCCCGGTCAGTCGGTGTCTGATGAGTGGCCGGTGTGCACACAGGTGTGTGTACGCAGGCGTGCGTTCCGTGCGGGTCGGTGCACGCCTATCTATCCCCAGCGCAGGGCAGCTCAGTGCGGGTCGTGTGCGTGCCTCGGGGCGGCTTTGCCTCTCTGTGCGCCCCCGTGTCACCTCTGCCCCCCACTTACCTGGGGGAGGTGCCGTCACCCCTTCCACGGGTGAGGAAGCCGCAGCTCGGAGACAGGAAGGTGCTTGCCGGCAGTCACGCTGTCGGGGGGGCAGACCAGTTCTTGCAGCAGGGCCCAGGCCACGTCTCGGCAGCCATGGCCACGCAGGGACGTTGGGGTCAAGGTCACCGAGCTAAGGCCCGTCGGGCCCTCAGAGGGCAGGTCTGAGCTGTGGCCCTTCCCGTGGCCTGGGCCGTGGCCCCTCCCCCGGGAGGCTGTCCCCAGAGTGACACTCTTCCCTCCAGACCCCTGACTCTGGGCTCTGGTTCTGCCCTTTCTTTTGAGAAATCCTGCCCCCTCAACTGTGTTTCTCCCCCAAAGATGATTGATTTGGGGCTGCTGCTGCACCCGGGGGCCTACTTCCGGGACCTGTGGAACATTCTGGACTTCATTGTGGTCAGTGGGGCCCTGGTGGCGTTCGCCTTCTCGTAAGTACGCACCTCTTCTCTGGACCTGCCTGGCCGCAGCCCTTGAACCTGTGACGGGGTTTGGGGCACCGCTGGCCTCCAGGGCGTCGTCACCTCGTCCCCGTCTGCTTGGGCCTCGGCTCGGTCTGGTGGGGGGGCCCCAAGCCCCACGTGTCCCTGATGGGGCCCCCGGCTCTGAAACAGGGCAGGCGGGACTCTGGCTCGTTTGCTCTCTGATGTCAGCGGAGATCCTTGCCCTGCCTCCAGCAGCCAGGGCTGGGGGTCCTGGTGGGCGCTGCCCCCCCCGGGGCTCTAGGCTGTTTTCTCTGGTTTCCTGCTGTGCTGGGCCTGTGTGGTGGTGGGCTGAGGCCGGTGCAGCGGCCTGGGTGGGGCGAGGGTCACGCCGAAACGGGGTGGCAGAGGTCAGGGTGCCCGGAAGAGGTAGGCGCCAAGGGGCGGGGCCCCGTCTTCCCTGTCCCTGGCCAGACTCCTCACTGACTCTCTTCTCTTTGTCTCCTGTCGCTGGACTCTCGGTAGGAGCTTCACGGGGTAATGCTTCCCCTCCTCTCACCCACACTGCCCACGTCACAGCTGCCCCTCGGGGCCGCTGCGTCACCTCCTCACCTCCTCACCTCCGCTCATCCGCCTCCACCTTCCTCTCCACCTTCCGGGCTGCATGCTGCCGGAGCCGTGTCCCCAGGCACCCCGTGTCCCCGCATCATGGGGGGGGAGTCCCTGGTGAGGTGTGGGGAGCAGACTGTCCGAGTGAGTCTGGGGGTGGGGAACGAGGGCCCATGGGCAGTTCTGGGTGGACAGCTGGCGTGTGAGCAGGGACAGTGGACACCAGATGCATCTCCCCGTGTCTGCTCCCAGACACGCGGCTTCTTTTCCCTTTCCCTGGACGACTGCCTCCCGGCAGTGCCCAGCCTGTCCCCCGAGGGCTCACCTGCCCTCTTTCCCTGTGAAGGAGGTGCCACCTTGGCCAGGGTTGGTGACCTGGAATAAAGTGAGGGCACAGGCAAGGTTGAGCCAGGTGGCCTCAGAGCAGGAGCAGGAGCTGAGCTGGAGCAGGGAGGCGCAGCCTTGGGCCCTTCAGAGCACAGACCTCCCAGGGGTGCTGCCATGGGGAGCCGTCCCCGCCTCGGGAGCAGGGCAGGGGCTCCTTCCCCTGTGGCGCCTGCTGTCCAGGGCAGGCCTCCTCCGCCTCTCTTCCCTGTGCTGGCCTCGGCAGGAGGCTGGGAAGTGGGTTCGGGGAGGGTGTTAGGATGCTGGGGTGATGGAGGAAGCTGACTGGAGCTCAGAGGCTGGGGCGTCCCACCTGGGAGGTGGGCGTTTCTGGGGGAGTGTGAAGTGACCGTGGAGGCCCCGTCGCTCCCAGGGCATTGGGGTGGGGCTGGGTCGCCTGAGGGCCCCGTGCCCATGGAGCCTGCCTGGGCCTTGCAGCTTGCTCTCCTCAGAACTTGGCTGGAGCCTGAGGAGACCGGGGAACCCCCCTTCCCCACGTGCAGGTCCCTGAACTTGGGGAGGAGGGGTCTCTGGGCAGGATGTGTTGGGGCTTCAAGTCCTGAGCCTTCAGCCATGGCCCATGCCTCGTGGGTCTCGGGCCTTGCTTCTGGGGATGGCCTCCTGCGCCCTCTCTCGCCTCCTCAGTTTGACGTCCTTTGGAGGGGCGTCAGGCACCGACAGAGAGGACAGGCAGGGAGACCAGGCTCCTGCAGGCTCCTGCCGGCTCCCACTGCCGTCCGCCTCCCTCTCCCTCCCACGTTCAGGCAGAAGCTGGTTTGGGGGTGGGAGTGTCTGGGGCAGCAAGTTCCTCCCATCAGGGAGCTCCGCACTCCCTGCCCTCCCCCCGCCCCCACCATGCCACCAACCTGGCCCTCGTCCACTCTGACGAGGCCTCCATGGTGCCTGCGCAGCCGGGGCCTCCACGCCCTCGGTCCTCTGCCCCGGGGAGTGCGGCCCGGGCCCCGGCGGCTCCTTGGGGACAGACGCTGGGTGCAGCCTGCCATCCGCATGTGTGGCTCTCCTTCCAGAGGGTCCAAAGGGAAGGACATCAACACCATCAAGTCCCTGCGCGTCCTGCGTGTCCTGCGGCCCCTCAAGACCATCAAGCGGCTGCCTAAGCTCAAGGTGGGGGCCGTAGGGGTGGGGGCGTGCAGAGCTGAGGGCCCCTGCGCTGGGTTTTCTCAGAATGTGCTGGCACGGGTGGGGCGGGCCCTCCTCTCTCTGGCCCTCGCCGCAGGAGGGCTGCTGCCCAGCAGGGACCTGCGGGCTCCGCTTCCCTAGCCTGCGGTGCTGGTGGGACAGTGTTTCATCCGGCTGCCGTGCCGCGGCTGCCGCGCCAGAGGAGGCGGGGGGCCGTGGACCCCCTGGTGCGGCTGTGGGGCTGGCCCTGCGGGGCAGGTGTGGCTGAGAGTCCCGGTGAAGGCAGGAGTGCCCTCCAGCACTCGGAGTCTGCTGCCCCTGTGCCCAGCCCCGGCCCTCTCTGCTTGAAGCCCTTTAACCCCTCAAGTGTCTGCAGTCAGGGTTTCGGGCGGCTCGGGATGCTGGCCTTGGGGACGGGGGCAACGTGGCCCGGGGGGCATTTCCCAGAGCCTGCGTGGGGGGCAGCAGGGCCCACGGACACTGTGTGGGTGGCCATGGCCGCTGCGTCTCAGCAGGTGGCTGAGCATCTGCTGTTCTGCACGGGAGGTGGGACGGGCCGTCCGCTCGGCTCAGAGAAGGGGGGGCCAGGGCTGGGCCGGTGGGGCGGGGAGAGCAAGGCTCCCAGGTGGGTAAGAGGCTGAGAGGGAGCGTGGCAGTCACAGGTGGCAGGGCCCGCCCAGCACGGCCTGCGTGGCGCTGCCGCAGCATCGCCGCTGTTTGGCCCACATGTGTCCCGTGGGGCAGGAGCCGAGCGAGGCCTCTGGGGGGCCCAGGAGCAGGAACGGGCCTGGCCGTGTCCCAGCCCCGCTGCCGTCCCTCTGGGTCAGCCCCCCCCCGACTCAGGCCAGCCAGGCCCCGGGCTGTCCCTGCCTTGTGGCCCACCTGCCCCGGACACCCCTCCTGCAACGCCGGCCCACACCGTCGCGTCCACGGGGACCCTCTCTCCTGAGAGAGAGGACTGGGCGCCCCGGTGGTCGTGGGCCTCAGGGCCACACGGGTCCTGCCACGCCCGGGCCCCCAGGAGGCCCTGAGCCTGTGGGTGCCCCCCGCCCCCGCAGGCCGTGTTCGACTGCGTGGTGAACTCCCTGAAGAATGTGCTCAACATCCTCATCGTGTACATGCTCTTCATGTTCATCTTCGCGGTCATAGCCGTGCAGCTATTCAAGGGCAAGTTCTTCTACTGCACGGACGAGTCCAAGGAGCTGGAGCAGGACTGCAGGTACCAGGGCCCCCGGGTCGTCCGGGGCCTGCTGGGGAGCTGCTCGGGGGCTCTGCGGGCCCTGGAGGGCTGGGCTGGCCCTGAGGGCAGCAGGGTGCCCCTCGGGATGGTCCCACTGTCCTTACACGCTGTGCCCATGGGCTCGTGGGCGGTTCCTGCGTGCAGCTGCGCGAGCAGCCACGGGCCCGCGGGCCGCCCAGGTGTGCACGCTGCTGGTGGACTGTGCTCCTTACGTCTTGCAGGGGCTGCCACGCCTCTGAGGAGAACTTAGTCCCACCAGCGTGGAAGGGGTGCTGGCGGCCACTTCCCACTGGTCCTGGGGTTTTTTGTTTCTTCCTGCCTTCCCGGGGAGGAGTCAGGGTGTCGCACCTGGGTGATGCCTTTGCCCAGGCTGACCGGCCGCTGGCATGGCCCCGTCCCCGGGGCGTGTCCGTGCCAGCCGCTGCCCTTTGGGCTGCGTGCGCCACCTGTCTCCTCAGCGTCTCTTAAAGGACAGGTGCCCGCGGTGGTCGGTCTGATTGCCACTCCTCCTGCGTAGGACTCCATCCCGCTTAAGGAACCCACCCCAAGGGCGGGGCCCCCTATGTGCGCCCCTGGGAGTTGTGTTTTGCCTTCCACCTTTCCCTTGGCGACTGGCCTGGAGGGAGACGAGCTTCCTGTCCGTGGAGACCCCTGCAGCCCAGCACCGTGTATCTGGAAGGGCCGGGATTCTTTGTTTCCTCGTAAAAATAGCTGCTGAGATAGTTCGTATGCTGTCCAAGTCGTCCACTGAAAGCGCACGGCTCACGGGTCTCAGACGCCCACAGACATGCACGCCCATCTCCACGGTCCGTCCGAGACGCTCTCGTCGGCTGCGACCGCAGCGAACCCCCTGCCCCGGAGGGGGCCCTGCCGCACGCCAGCCCTCAGCAGCTGCGGACGGGAGCCGTGCTCTGTCCCCGCAGCTGTCCGTCCCGGACATGTCATGGTCGTGACGTCCCAGAGCGTGTGGTCCGCGTGTTCCCCAGGCCGTCCCCGCTGTGCGTGGGCGCCGGTCCGCGTGGACAGAGGCGGCTGTCGCGTCTCCTGAGCGGATGACTGCATGGGGAGCGGGTGGCCGGCCCGGTGGCCGCTCTGTCGGCTCGCCTCAGGCAGCGCCAGGCTGTTTCCCGAAGCCGCGGGGGCGCCGCGCACCCCTCAGCAGCCTGCGAGGGGCCTGCTCCCCTACGTCTTCGCCAGCTCCTGCTCTTTTCCTTTTTCAAAGTTCCATGGGGGCGTCCCTGTGGGTCGAGGTGGTGTCTCTGTGGTTCCGACGTGCGTACCCCTCGTGAGCAGTGCTGCGGGGTGTCTGCCCCCCGCCCACTGGCCGTCTGTCTGTCGCCTTTGGGGAGGTGTTCACTCAGGCAGGCCCTTGAGCCGGCTTTAAACGAGGCGGTCACGGTGGTTTCTTCTGTGCGCCAGACACGGCTCCCTTGAAGGGCCGATGGCCTGCAGCTGTTCCTTGCCGGTCTGTGTCGCGGACGTCCCCCGAAGCACATGACGTGCGTTGTTGAGAAAGTCCTGCGTGTCGGGTTCTCCGCTGTGGCTCCTGGTGTTGCTGTCGGATCTCACGGTCCGTTCGCCAACCGTAGGCCTGGGTTTTCTTCCAGGACCGTTCCGGGCCTAGCTCTCGCATGCAGGCCGCCCGTCCACCGGGGTTAGTTTTGGTGTGTGGTGTGGGCCGCGGGCCCCACGTCGCTCTTCTGCGGGTCCACATCCAGTTGTCCCAGCGCCACCTGCTGGGAGAGACTTTTCTTTCTCCGCCGAGTGGACAGCACTTCCCAAAGATCATTTCACCGTGACACACGCGTTTGCCGGGCCCCATCGTAACCTCTGACCCCTGTGTCCCTCCCCAGGGGCCAGTACCTGGATTACGAGCGGGAGGAGGTGGAGGCGCAGCCGCGGCAGTGGAGGAAATACGACTTCCACTACGACAACGTGCTCTGGGCCCTGCTCACCCTGTTCACGGTGTCCACGGGGGAGGGCTGGCCCGTGTGAGTGCTCGCCGGCTCCTGAGGCTGGCCGGGGTGGGGGCGGGGGCGGCGGGCAGGGCTGGCTCTGCATGGCTTTGGCTGTTCACAGCGCCTGAGGCTCTGGCTCCTGCCAGGTGAAATGTGGCCCCACCCTCAGGCCATCCGACTGCCGGTCGGTGTGGCCAGCTGAAAGTCTTTCTGAGCTGCCGGAGGCCGAGGGGGGATGGGCTCTCTCCCTGTGTCGGCCGCAGGCTGCCATCAGGTAGCGAGAGGGGCGTTGGAGTTCGGAGGCACACTGAGTAGCAGGGAGGTAGGATGGATGGCCAGGCAGGAGGCTCCCTGCTGAGCCCTGGGGATGCTGGAGCAGGTGCACCGGGACGTGTGTGTAGGCTGGGAGTGAGCAGGTGTGAGCGGGGGAGCTGGGCCGGGCGGGGCAGGGTGGAACCCTGGGACGGGACCTCGGGCCCGTGGAGCCCGCCCCCCGGGGGTCTCCGGCAGCCCTGCTGCCAGCCCCGTGGGAAGCGGCCCGGCTGCAGCGAGACAGCACCTGGGTCAGGGGCTCGGGCCCCCCCGTGCCAGAGCCGTCTGTGGGCTCAGGCGTGGACGCCGCACGGGGTGCCCGTCCCGACTCGCTCAGGGCTGCGTACCACGGGTGCCCTGATGCCGGCGCTCGCCTCGGCCCAGGGTGCTGAAACACTCCGTGGACGCCACCTACGAGGAGCAGGGCCCGAGCCCTGGGTACCGCATGGAGCTGTCCATCTTCTACGTGGTGTACTTTGTGGTCTTCCCCTTCTTCTTCGTCAACATCTTCGTGGCCTTGATCATCATCACCTTCCAGGAGCAGGGGGACAAGGTGATGTCCGAGTGCAGCCTGGAGAAGAACGAGGTGGGCGCTCCCTCTCGGCCGTCCCCCTGGGTGCCACCCACCTGTGCGCCACCTGCCGAGGCCCGGCCAGGCCCCGGGGGGGACGGGAGGGTGCTCGGGCCCCTCTGTGTGGGTCGCTGCCGGCCCCGCCCCGCACGGCCCCGCGGGCCCCGGGGTGGGGGGCCCCCAGCGGAGGCTGAGCTGCAGGCGCCGCTCTCCCCGAGCAGAGAGCCTGCATCGACTTCGCCATCAGTGCCAAGCCCCTGACACGGCACATGCCCCAGAGCAAGCAGTCCTTCCAGTACAAGACGTGGACCTTCGTGGTCTCGCCGCCCTTCGAGTACTTCATCATGGCCATGATTGCCCTCAACACCGTGGTGCTGATGATGAAGGTGCGTCTGCACCGGGGGCAGGGCTGCGGGGCTCCCGGCCTGGGCAGCGCGCTGCCTGTCAGTCCCAGCCCCTGCGGTGGGGGTGCGTGAGGCCGGGGGACGGGTGTCCTTGGCTGGGAGGTGCTCGGACGGGAGCCACAGTGGTCCCCGTCCACCGCGGGAGCCCGGGGCCGCCGAGCCCGGGCCCACGGCTCCACTCCCGGCAGTTCTACGACGCGCCGGACGAGTACGAGTTGATGCTGAAGTGCCTGAACATGGTGTTCACGTCCATGTTCTCCATGGAGTGCGTGCTGAAGATCATTGCCTTTGGGGTGCTGGTACGTGTCTCGGCCCCCCCGGCCACGCCGCCTGCGTCCCAGCTGCCCCCCGCGGAGGGGCCTTGGGGGGCTCCTAGCCTGGAGCTGGGGTTCCCTGAGCCCCAGGGCACATGTCACATGGCAGAGGCCCATCCCGACTCTGCCCCCGCCCGGCTCCTGGGGTGCCTGCGAGCCCGGCCTGGCACGGCCCCCAGCGCGGCCCGGTGAGGAAGGGGCAAGGGGGCCCCGCCGGGTGTCCTTCCTGGTGGAGTGCTCACTGCCCTTCTTCCTCTCTAGAACTATTTCCGGGATGCCTGGAATGTCTTTGACTTTGTGACTGTGTTGGGAAGTGTCACCGATGTTTTAGTAACAGAGATTGCGGTAAGTAGCGCTTCTCGGCCCCGCTGTGGGGCCCCAGAGCGGTTTCCTCTTGGAGGGCGGCCCCCTCCGTCCGGGCAGCGCTCCCGGGAGGAGCCTGGGCCATGGGCTCCCTGCCACAGGCGCAGTCCGGGGACTCGGTGTCTCTCAGAAACCGCTCCTCTGGGTGAGAAAACACCCCTGAAACGTCGGCGGGGCTGGCAGCGCCCGCTCATGGTGACAGCTGGCTGGGGAGGCCCGGACTCTTCGGATGTGTGTGCGTCTAACAGCTCAGCACCAAAAGGATACAAACCGAGACCGATGAGAACTTAGAGGGTTTTACTGCAGCTTCGCTCTGTAGAGGAGACTGGAGATGTGACCCTTGTCAAACACACGTGAGTCGAGCTCAGGCACAGACGCTGGCGGGAGTGGCCATCTTCGAAGGGTCTGGACCGTGAACCCTGCTCCCTGAGTGCAGCGCACGACGTGAGAATTAGCGGCGCGTCTTCTTTCGGTCGCAGGCGGGCTCTCCAGGAGCAGACACGGGGGCAGGGGGTTCTTGAAAAGCCAGCTCACAGGAATGTTCCGGCGGAACTGGCACAGGGAGGTTTGGGGGACGAGGAGGAGAGGCAGTGTTGGGGGCTGAGACTGGGTCAGTCACAGCTCAGAGCCAGGAGCCCTGACTTCTGTCCCCCAAGTCCGCAGCCCAGGGCTGTGCCCGAGGGCTCAGTCCTCAGACACCAGTAGGAAGGGGCTCCCACAGCCCGCGATCTGGGGGGAAGGGACAGCAGGTGTCACCCTCGTGAGGCCACACAAGGGCAGGGACATCTGTGTGCCAACCTAGCCCTCCCCGCTCTGCCCAGGCCTCACCTGGTGTCCACCTCGGTCACCTTCCCAGGTGGGGCCAGTCACCCACTCGGAGGAGAGGGCTGGTGCGAGAGATGTGTGTGTCACCGCTGTCCTCCTGCGCCCCTTCGGGAGTCCCCTGACCTGGGGTCAGGCTCCTACTGGTCTTGGGAGGGGACTGGGCCCTCCCCCGGCTTGCCGAGCACCCGGGCAGCTCCAGCAGCTGCCCTGGTTCCTTCGTGGGTAAGAGCAGGCGCAGGAGCGCCTGCAGAGGCCCAGGGAGCCCCGGACCCTGCCCGGGACGGCTGTGCGGGCTGGTGGGGGCCTCCGCTCTGCCTGCCGGTCTCTCCTGAAGAGCCAGGGAGACAGGCTCTGTGCCCGCTGCGCGCACCATGCTCCCGCCCCCGAGACAGGACCTCCGGAGTCCTGACGCCAAAACCTGCGGGATGACGGCCAGAGTCCCTGGGTCCCTCGGGGACATGGGCAGGGTGACCTTCAGGCCCAGCCTGTCCCCTGCCTAAGCCACGTGTTTCTCCGTTCGGACACCCAGCACTGACATGGCCGTTGGTTTGTGCTGAAGGGTGGGAGGCACGTTGCCAAGCCAGCATTTCATCCATGCCTCCTGAGTGCTGGCAATGTGCCGTGCGGCGGGTCCCATGGTCGCTGCCCCGTGCTCACCCTCTGCTGCTCGGAGTCCCCGTGGCGTGGGACCAGGCCAGTGAGGCCGACATGAGAGCCGGCTGAGGTGGGTCATGGCTGTGCAGGGTGAAGGGGTCCCAGGCAGGCAGCTCACCCCAGCGGCGCAGGTTGGCGGCCCCAGCCTCATAGGCAGAGTCCTTGTGGACCTCTGCCCACAGTGGCTGCATGCCCTGCCCGAACTGCAGCTGCTGAGCCCTGCTAGACAGAGCCCAGCTGCTGGGCCCAGGCAGGGCCTTCACCTGGGCCTTCGAGGTCGGTCCTCCGTGGGCCCCCAGGAGCGCCGGGCTGCAGACTCCTGTTGGCGTCGAGGCCTGCAGCCCAAGCCCTTGGCAGGGTGTCTGTGTGTGTGCAGACCTGCTCAGGTTGCTCTGGAGGCCTCCTCCCCGGGCCTGGGGCCCTGTCACCCTGACCCCAGGCAGCTTGCTTCTCCACACGCCGTGGCCTCTCAGGCCTAGCACCCAGAGCACTGCCGTCGGTGCCGTGGGCTCTCGTGGGGCCTGTACCCACGTATCCTACCAGCCCCTCCCTGAACCAGGTTTGCAGGGGGATCTCCGGAGGTGCGGGGGCGGGGGGACGAGTGAGGAAGAGGTGCTCGGGGTGGGGTGCGGGCCAGCGGTGCCGGACAGCCCTGCGTCCTGCTGGGGTCCGATCCTGGGGGTGGTGTCTGCCCTATGCACAGGGCTGCACTCGGGAGGACAGGCTGCAGTGCCACAGACACGTGGTCTCGTGGGCAGACGGGTGCCAGGCCGGCAGGGGCGGCCCCCTCGCTGGGGACACAGCCTTGCTCCAGAGTTGCAGGCGTCTGCAGGACTGTCCACCATGGACGGCCTCGCATGGGGCCACTGTGTGCACAGGCCAGCGCCGCTCACAGCGCTGGCTGCCTCCTGCTGTGCGCTTCCCCCTGCGATGCGAGGAGAGACCCCCCAGTCCCGCACAGTTCCTGCAGAGAACAGGACGTGGGGAGTGCTCCCTGTTTGCATGCGGCCGATTTTAAATGGAGTAAGAAGGGAGGGCTGCGGCCCACGCCCACTGGTCACGCTGCCGCGGAACTCCAAACCGCACTCAGCAGACTGGCCCACCATCCAGGGAGAGAGGACAGGCTCATCCCGGGTGCAGGGCTCTGCCTCGGAGCTGCAGCTGAGCCGTCATGTGGCCCGGTCGTGGCTGCAGAGGAGATGCCCCCCCCAAGTGCAGATTTTACTCATGATGAAGAGCCCTAGCAACCTAGAAATTATTAAATCGATGAAGAGCAGTTACCGAAAAATTCCACGCAAACACTGTCTATAACGGCAAAGTTCGGGCAGCACGTCCTTCTGAGCTGGAAGAGGACAGCGAGGGCTGTGAGCAGCCCTTCTCGTTGGCACTGCAGCCTGGGTCCTGGTCGGTCCAGAGAGGGAGCGCCGGGGCTCGGCTGTCTGGCTCCCGGCTTGGAGTCACGCCTGCCGCGCTGCGGGTGCCCCGCAAATCCTTGTCCAGTGAGTGGATGAGAAAGAACACCTCCTGTGGCAGAGAAGCTGAGGCGGCGCGTCACCGCACCCTCTAGGGCTGGTGCCCAGAGTCGTGGGAGGCTGAGGAGAGGATGCCACGCGGCTGCCGACCATGCGGCAACGCGGGCAAGGCAGCCGTGCTCCCTGCTGCTCAGCGTCTGGACGGCAGACCCAGCGTGGAGAACGACGGAGCTTCATTGAAAGAGAGTCAGGAGACTTACACAGATGGAGTTATTCACGTTAATTAGTAAGTAGTGTCCGTTTCAGAGAGATGACAGTTTCCCCCACATGGACCTGCAGATTCAAGGCAGTTTCCATCAAAATACCAGTGATCTTGTCTGTCTGTTTTGGAACTTGATGAGCTGCTTCTAAAACTTATAAAAAGGAGCAAAAGCCCCCAAAATCAAGATACTGAAGAAGGAGAAGGTACTGCCAGGTGTGTGGGAGGTGGCTGCTCCCTCTGTGGTGTGACCGGCCTCGAAGTTGCAGCTGCAGCCTGGGGAGGCGGCCAGCCGGGGTCAGAGCCCGGCACGTGCGGAGCTTGGCGGGATCCGTGGTCAACGTGGCGAAGCAGGCGTCGGGTCTCAGCTCTCACTGGTCCCAAAAAATCTACTTCAACAGGATGAAAAGGCTGAAGTGTAAGAATCAGGTCATTATAAAACTCTTAGAAGAAAATAGAGACTATCTTTATGCCCTTGGGATAGGGACTGATTTGTAAGCACCAGCCAAAACTGGAAGAAAGAACTGGAGTGAAGAGCTTCTGTGGATCAGGAGGAGGAAGGGCTGTCCGTGAGCAGGGGGACGCTGGCCTCCTGTCCCTTCATTTCTACCTTTCAAGCAGCATCGCGGTGCTGGCACGTGTCAGAGGTCAGCACCTCTGCCCTTCTTGAGCCTCGCTCTTGTGGGAGGCACCGGAGAGGCATGGGGAGGGGGGCTTTGACAGTGCGTCCAGACAGGACGTCACTGGGATGGTGACTTCCTACCGGAGGCTCCTGGGCTTGTGAGGGAGCCGAGCAGGGAGACCCACACGAAGACGTGCCAAGCCCGAGGCCGTGCCAGGCGGGGGACGGCGGGCGGGGAGGGCCTTGCAGTCGGTCAGTTCGGGTTTCCCAGCGGCTGGGGCATTTTCCCCAGCTGCTGTCTGCCACTGGTTGATGCTGGGGCGAGGGGACCCGTGTCCTGGCCTGGGAACCGCTGTCTCGGGAGAAAGATGGGGGTGCTGGCGGTGGGTGTGGGTGCAGCCCCACACAGCTGCCAAGAGCCGGGCAGAGGAGCAGGGCTGAGTAGTGGTCAGGCTCACGGCTGCCCGTGGACAGGGATGGGCATGAAGCTGAGGCGAGAGTGACCGACCGTTCGGTCTGGGCACTCGGGAGGGTGGACCACTGTGAACTGAGATGGGAAGGAACGAGGGCATCAGCCCACAGGCAGCTGGATGGAGGGCCTGGCGCTTGGCGGGGACCCAGGCTGGTGACGAGGTCAGGGCCTGTGAGCGCGCAGGCGGTGTCAGAGCTGTGAGGGTGGTCGGGGGCGAAGGGTGACGGTTGACTTCGGGTGCACCAGCATTTGGGGACAGAGGCATGGCCAGTGGGCACAGGCTTCTGGAACTGTGGGCCACGGTGAGCGTCCAGAGTGCGCCAGGCTCTCCCGTGAGTCAACAGGAGACACATCCAGGTGTCAAGGTGCAAACGGTCTGAATGGGATTTTACAGGAAAACGTAAATGGCCAGTTTGCATAGGGAGACGCTCAGCTTTGTCCGTATCCAAAGAAATACGACGCGAAACGACTCGGAGATGCTGGTTTGTCGAAGCGAAATCTGACAGCGCCCCTGCTGGCGCAGACACTGCTGGACACAGGCTGACCGCAGCCCGGCAGCCTCACCCAGGTCCACGCACCGGAGCCTCGTCTGTGCACGTGGTGATGTGCACACGCGTGAGCTCGGCGGTAGCGGGGGCTTCTGCTCACGGCCCACGCACAGGCAGCCCACGTCCCAGAGGCGCTCACGGCACCAAGGTCAAGGACAGGCAAGGAGACCCGTTTTAAGAGTTTGTGATAAAACAGTAAGGACAGACAAGTATTCCCGAGAATTAAGGGCAAGTACGGCCCCTGGAGACGGCAGGTGCCACGGAAGCGACGGTCAGGCCGTTCCCTAAGCCAGGTGGTGACTCTGTGGGTATCTTACCACCTTCCTTCTTACTGTGCGTACATACCTGTATTTACACAGAGTCTTTTCTACGTGGCACGTTTCAGGGCTTTTAAAATCGAATGATCTGAATAATCCAGGCAAAAGCTGAAAGCTGCCATTTACTCCCCCCCCAAAAAAAAATCAGGGTTGTCCCCAACCTACCGCGCTGTGGCCTTGCCTGGAGGCTGCCCCTTCCCGGTGCTCCTCACGGGACCGTTGGCCCCCAGTGAAGGGCCACAGACGCTGAGCTCCCACCCACATGGGTGCCACGCTGGGGGCTTCCGCGCATGTGCGTCCTCGCCCAGGGGGCAATGCTGGAGGGCCTCAAAAGGAGAGGCAGGCAGAGTGCCTGGCCCACGGCGCAGACAGGAAGCCGCCTCCAAGGGACCTGCGGTGGGTGCCTGGGAGCCCAGCGCCTGTCCCCCAGCGGCTGGACACTCCAAGCCCAGGCGGCTGGTGGTCGTCCCAGACCCGGTAGGCAGGCTGAGGGGTCGGGCGGGTGGTGTGAAAGCTCAGCAGCCCTCACCCCTCGCTCTGCGCAGAGGAGAAGGGCAAAGGGAGCCGTCCTGCGGGTTCGCGGTGTTTTCCTCCCATCCGTGGTCACCTCATCCATCACTCGGCGATGCACTCTCTTGTTCCTTTGGCAAAAGCATGGGTGTCAGTCCCCACCCGCGCCTGCGGAGCAGGCTGGGGCAGCAGTCGCACCGGGGTCACCAAGCTCGGAACTGACACTGATGTCTTTGCCTGGGAGTCAGTCAGTGCCTGCGCCTCATTCTGAATTTGCATTACAGGCGGGAATGCAAATGAGCTCCTCTGTCTGCAGAACCCACAGATTCCAGAGCTCTGCTTTGGTGCATTGTAAGGGAAACACCCAGTTTACCAAAACGTTAAAATTTTCCGGTGAAGTGTTCGGCGTTTCGGTTTTGCTTGTGTTGATGACTCATTTTCTCCTTGTTTTCTGTTTTTTGTTCTTGATTCACCCTAACCTGCCTGCTGACTCACGCCACCCAACCAACACACACTGCGAACTCCGTGTCTCCGTCTGCATGTCGCGCCTGCTGCTCGAACGCCCCAATTTGTAAATAACGCGCAAACATCCATCCATGAAAACATCACACGTAGGAAACGGTTGGTCTCCTAGCTCGAACGGTTCTTAAGTCTCCTTGCTTCTTGCTTCGCTTGCTCTGCCTGGCTGTGTCCCGAGAGCCCTTGCCCGGGCACCCCCAGGTGTGTGGTCAGAGCCCGGCCTCGCTCACCCCGGCCACGTGCACGGTCCCCAGGGCCTCCGAGCTGGGACAGTTTTTCCTGCTGGGGTCAGCTCAGAGCTGGGGAGGCTTCCCAGGACATGTGTCTGGACCTGCTCCCCACAGAGTCCATGGTTTCTGTTGCCGCCTCCACTGGCAGACGAGAAGGTTCTTTCTGTCTGCCCGGTGGCCTCTGACCAAGTCTCCCTGGTCTCCTTCCTGCAGACCCTCCCATACGGGGTCAGCCTGGGGCCAGGGCTGGGCACTGAGGCCCTGTGTCTGTGACTCAGCAGTGCATGTAAGGCCTGGCTGAGGAGGAAGAGGGCCTGTCCCTGGACACCGCGGAGCTCGGGGCTCGCCACCCAGGCGCCTCGGGTTAGTGTGTGCGTGCCCTTGGTCGCCGGGCTGGGGGACCTGGGGGGCTGACCTCGGGCCTCCGCCAGGTCTGCAGGAGCGTCGAGAGGAGAGCAGAGTTGAGGAACATACTGCGCCCAGGCTGCATCGGAAAGTCACGTGACATAGGTTCACGTTTCTGGGAAAGCGTGTCCCAACCGGATGGAAAATCTGTTTGCTGAAGTGAGAGCTGGTGCTGCCCAGGCTCCGACACGTGTCGCTCAGTGCCCGCCGCACGGTGACGGGCACGAGAGTCTGGGCACAGAGTCTCCGTCCTTGTCGGCCCCCACGAGGATGACCAAGCAGGAGCGGGGCTTCCGCACATGGCTGACCTCGCCCCGGCACACCTGCTTAGGTCTCGTGGCCCTGATTGGCGGTGACTTTGACCGGAAGCAGTGATGTGCTTGGACGTGGAGGATGCCGGTGTTGGCCTGGAGCCAGCCCATCGCCTTGTGGGGTGTTTCACAGCTCAGTGGGCTATTAGGCCCCATTTTCAGTGACCCCTCCCCACCAGGGCAGGGGACCCCTGTGTGGCTCACCCACCACACCGAGGGGGCGGAGAGGCACCCTGCAGTTCTCCAGGCCTTTGCTGACTCGGTGGGAGCAATAAGCCAGGGCCTGGCTTTGAAGTAGGTGCACCTGCTCCCAAGTGCCACAGAAGCCATGGACTCTGGGGGGCAGGGCAGGTGTGTCTGCCTCCAGGGGGTGGGGCTGAGTCCAGAGGAGACCGTGCGTGGCCGTGGGGAGGCTGCCAGGTGCCGCCCGCTCTGCATGCAGTACCTGAACATCGTGTGCTCTCACCATCCATCCTCAGGGCTCTCCAGGGCTGTCTGTCGGTTCCCACCCCACCCCTCTCCTGAGTGTCTCCTGAGCCCCAAGAAAGAAGCCTGGGCAGGGTGGGAGCTAACAAGATGATCAAAGCCCCTGCCTCCTCAGCACACAGCCTGCCTTCCCATCCCAGAGTTGGCATCACCCCGGAACCTTCCGGAAGTCTGCTGGCTACCTGAGCAGATTGCTCAGAACCAAGCGGGTGCTGACTTATTAGCACCTCCTGGCTGCTCTGCACCCACCTGAGCAGGTGGTTTCCGAGCGAAGGGCTCTGCAGGCAGGCACTTGGCTGCCCCCCTCAATGGGCTGTGTCATCCTGCCCCACGCGCAGTGGCCCTGGGCACCACTGTGCCGTCCTCCTGAGGAGGCCAGCCCGTCAAGGGTCCTCAGGGCCCTGGGCCACAGATGGGGCAAGGCGTCTCCTGGCCATCGTGCACCCTCGGGGCTCCCTGCCCAGCACGAGCAAGTGAGGGAGCCGTGGGCAGCCTGCACCCCTGGGCCCCACCAGAGGTCCACTTCTGCTTCTTGCTAGCCTGGACCGGAGTCGGCTGCCCCTCGGCCTGCTGACCCCCCTCCCCCCGTCCCATGTCACCGTCCAAAACCCGTCCTCCCGTGAGCTGCGTGCTGTGCAACCACAGGTGCCTCCCCAGCAGAGGCCAGGTCCCCGCCACCCACTGGGAACCAAGAGGTCAGCTCCTGAGAGTGCAGATGCCCCAGGCAAGTGGCAGACAAGGTGCAGGTCGGGGCCCGAGGGGCACTCACACCCACACTGGTGGCCATCAGGACCAGACAGGCAGCCCTGGGGCGACGCCCAGCCGCCTGCTGCTGCCATCAGCCTCTGTGTTCTGCCCTCCGTTTTACCCCGAATCCGGCAGCACAGCTTGTCTGAGCCCACGCCACCCGTCCTCGGGGGTCGCACAGCAGCAGGAAGTTGCCCTCGTTCGGGCTGCATGGCCCCAGTCTCTGAGCAGATGGGGGTGGGAAGCTGCCTGGGCCACATGCACCCCAACTTCTCAGGGACACTGCCCAGGCCTGGCTCTGAGAGGGAAGCACCGGTAATTCAGCGTCCCTGACCAGGTGGAAGCCTCAGTCCTGAGTCCTCTGTGGAGGCCAGAGGGTATTGGTCTGTTTTCGCGGATTTCAAACCCCTTGGAGGAGGGAGCAGTGGTAGGTGTCCCAGGTCGTCCGCAGCAGAGACCTGTTTGTGGATCGTGAGGTGGCTTCCATGGTGTGAGCAGCAGGACCTCGGCACTCACCTCCTAGGTGACCAGTCTGCAGGGGACGGGAGAGGCCACAGAGCACGTGTTTGCCCCTGCAGGGTCTCAGGGGCAGGGGCTTTGCTGGCTGTGGGGAAGGGCAGGGTGAGGCCACTGAGGTAGGGCAGGTCCCTTCCGAGGCACTCCTGGGAGAAGCAGCCCTGCCCAGTGCCTGGACCGTGGGTGGTGTCCCACACAGGTGGCAGCAGGGAGCCATGTGGGAGACCTCTGTCCCTCCCAGCGGGCGGGGTCGGTCTCTGACCTGCTGCATGAGAATGGGTTTGCGACCAACACGCTTCACAGGAGGGTTTCTTTCTCGTGGCCAACAGCTGCTTAGACTGAAGCGGCGACTTTGTCTTAATTTCTCTTTCCACCCACCTTTCTCTGGGACCGCTGCGGTGCTGGGGGAGGGGGGTGGGGGTAGCTCTGCTGCCCCTGAGGAGCCAGAGGCTGACTTTGGAAGGTCAGAGAACGACCTTCTTTCTGCAGAACAACTTCATCAACCTCAGCTTCCTGCGCCTCTTCCGCGCCGCCCGGCTCATCAAGCTGCTGCGCCAGGGCTATACCATCCGCATCCTGCTCTGGACCTTTGTGCAGTCCTTCAAGGTGAGGCAGGCCCCGCACGGAGGGCCGGGGCCGGTGTGCACGCCGTCAGCACCTGCTGTCCCGGTCTCGTTTGCGAAGACTCGCACGTTCTCCGGAGAGCATCCTGTTGACGCCCCCAGCACTCCGGGTGGGCCCTGCTGTTTCGCTGGTGGGAGCAGGCAGCTGCCTGGGGGAGGGGCTTGGCCAGTGGGGTGGGTCTGGGGTCGGCCTGTCTGCCCGCAGACCCGGGGCTGACCCCCTCCCGTGCCCCGCAGGCCCTGCCCTACGTGTGCCTGCTGATCGCCATGCTGTTCTTCATCTACGCCATCATCGGCATGCAGGTGCGCACACCCGCCGGCCCGCAGGGGGCCAGGCCACGGCCCTCGGGGGAGTTGCAGCGGGCTGACACTTAGCAGACATTTCTGTGAGCCGGTGCCACGTAAGCACGTGGGGAGCCTGGCCCCGAGAGAGACTGTTCTGTGGATGAGGAGCGCCTGCTCTCGGGGGTGTCCTGGGCATACGGTAGAGGGGCCGCTGGGCCCCATGGTGTTGAGTGACCGAGCTCGGCCGGGGGAGCAGCAGCTGGTCACTGTCCTGGTCCGGCAGCGGTTCTGAGGGACAGCTCTCCACTCCTTTGCGGGGACACATGGCCGAAGCCTGCGGGGTCAGATCCTGTCCCGGCGTGTGTCTTGTCTACCTTGCACAACGTAGCCTCTCGTCACTCGGCCGGAGAACGCTGCGTCGTTATTCAGGAAAATGGGAAAGATACGAGCAGTGTCCCCATTACAAACCTCTGTCATCTGGCCACTTCCCCTGGAGGGGTGGCAGGCAGGTGGGCCCAGAGGCGAGCGTGGCGGGAGGGCCAGTGTGTTAAAGGTGAGCTGAGCGTGGGAGTTTGAAGTCCGTCTGGGACTGAACAGCCCCCCTGCTTCCCCGGGGCTGGGCCTGGCGCTCTGTGAGACAAGCGCACTGCCCCTGCTGCGTGCTGGCTTTGCAGAGACAAAGGCAGGGGCTTGCTTTTCATGGATTGTGACAATTCATAAGTTTTCCAGCTAGATTCCAGATTTTAAAATAAATCACTTTAGTTATTTATTTTTAGAGAGAGGGGAAGGGAAGGAGAAAGAGAGGGAAAGAAACATCAGTATTTGGTTGAACCTCATGCACCCGCCCCCGCACCCCACTGGGGACCTGGCCGGCAATCCAGGCATGTGCCCTGACTGGGAATCGAACCAGCAACCCTTTGTTTCGCAGGCCTGTGCTCAATCTACTGAGCCACACCAGCCAGGGCTCTAGATTCCAGATTTTAAGCTGAGAACGGTTACTGACACATTCACATTTCTCACCTTGAAAAAAATAAAATAAATTGAAACGTATAAAAAGCCCATGGTGGTATTCACCCAGAAATTTAGAAAGAAGCTTTGCAACGACCCTACCAGAGCTGTTGCCAGTACAGTCCTGTGTGCCGCCCTGGAGGTCCCCGGCCCCTGCCCTGACCCAGGGGCAGTCTGCCAGGCAGCCCCCGTCTCTGGTCCCACACACACCTCTGTGCCGGTCCTGGCTCCAGGAGCAGTGGGCCGGCCTGCAGCCCGCGCTCCCGTTTCAGGTGTTCGGGAACATCGCTCTGGACGACGACTCCAGTATCAACAGGCACAACAACTTCCGGACGTTTCTACAAGCTTTGATGCTGCTGTTCAGGTGTGTCGTGTGGGAGGTCACCTAGTTCTGCTGTCTGCTCCTAAGGGCTCCTGGGCAGGGGACACCCGCAGGCAGGTCACCTGGGGGCCTGGGCCGGGCGGGCCTCCCCACCTCGCTGCTGCTCTGGGTTGCAGCTGGGAGGCTTCCTGCGAAGCTGCTGCCACGGAGGTCTGGGAGGACAGAGACTCCCGGCAGGGCCTTGCGTGGTGTGCTGGCCTCAGGCTCTCCGGTGGTGCACCTTCCTGAGTGCAGGGACCTGTGGGCTCAAGGAGGAGCTGGGCAGCAGGTAGCCACCTGTGACACAGGGTAGAGCTCAGTGACCCAAGGCCCCAGTGGGCCCGAACTGCCTGCCGGTTGGAGGGCGTCTCTGCCTGCCTCCATGGCTCACAGGAGTTGCTGTGCTCTGGGGGGCAGCCCAGCCCTCTGGTGGAGCCCCAAGGGGCACAGGGCTTGTTTCTGGCTCAGGCCTCCGAGGAAGGTGTGCTCAGCACCCCAGCCCTGCCATTCACAGGCTTTTCTGAGGCTGGGGGTTGTTGACGTTCCCAGGATAAGAACAGAGGAGGGGGCGCAGGGGATGGGGAGGGGCTGTGTCTTGCAGTCTCCAGAGTATCCCCCACCCCATGACGAACAGGAAGGAAGAGCACAGGTGGAGGGAAGTTGGACCCTGCCCACCTGCCTGAGGGCTTCTGAGTTGGGCTGCTGCAGGGCTGCCCTGGGGACCGGCTCCGGTTCTTCTCTGGGTGGACTGAGCTGTGTGGGGAGTGTCCTCTGACCCTTGTTCTGTTTCAGAGGAGTGAGCCCCCTGAGGCCTGCACTTGCCCCGCAGAGCGTCTTTCCTCTGAACTTCGGCTGGGCCGTTAATTCTGTTTCTCAGTCACTAAGATCCCTCCTCGCACCACAAAAGATCCGAGGCAGGCCTCAGGTTGGGCCTGGGCTTCAAGCCTTCAGTCTCTCTTCCTCCCTGATCCTCATGTCACACGTGCACACCCTCACCCATCAGGCGTGGCACGGGCTGAACCGCCTCCCTGCAGAAGGCCCCTCGTCCCTGGTCACCATCAGTGGGCACTGGGCCCGGCTTCTGCCCCGGGCGGGACACACAGGTGCACAGAGGGGACCCAGGCCTCTGGCCCACCTGCGGCACTAGTGCACACCGGGCCTCTGTGGCTAGTTGCCTTGCAGGGCCCTTTAGGTGGCTGCGCAGGGTGGGGGATTTGTGGTGAGTTCAGGGAGCAGTGGAGGCTGGCAAGGCTGGTGTGGACTGAGCAGGACGGTCTTCAGGGTCGGGAAGGGCAGGCAGCAGCCCCTTGGGGCTGTGGGCAGTCACATGGTTTTGGCTTCTGCTGTGGGTGGCGAGATCTGGCCTGTTTCTTGTGGACCCACAGGCTGTGGGGTGGGGCAGGGCCAGGTGTTGGGAAGCGGCCGCAACAACTCAGGGTGGCGGGAAGCACCGAGGTCTGTTTCTTGCAGGGAGATGAGCTGACGGACGGACAGGATATGGTGAGGGAAAGACAGGAGGCAGGTGGTGGCTGGAGGGGCTGGACCAGCCATGAGGGGTGGGAAGTCTGCCGGGCCTGCGGGGGCACCCAGCATGGCTTCCTCCTGGCCTCCTGGGCTGTGGGCTGCCTCCGTGTTGAAAGGCGCCACTGGCAGGTCTGCTGCCCGAGGGCTCTGCCCTGGGAGGGAGCGCCTGTCAGCCAGACCTCTCAGCTGTGGTCCCCTGCGGGCGGGCGCGAGGCCTCACCACGCCCCTCTCCTCAGGAGCGCCACCGGCGAGGCCTGGCATGAGATCATGCTGTCTTGTCTCAGCAACCAGGCCTGTGACGAGCGCGCCAACGCCACCGAGTGCGGCAGCGACTTCGCCTACTTCTACTTTGTCTCCTTCATCTTCCTGTGCTCCTTCCTGGTGAGTGCGCCGCGGCGCCCGCCTGGCCCGCGGCCCATCTCAGTCCTTCTCGGGGCCCCATCTTGTGACCTGTGTCACGCTGCGAGCTGATTCTTCAGACACAACCACCTTATGAGAGCTGAAGGGACCAACCAGCAGTGAGCGCCACGGAGCCCTGCCACGGCTACCGCGCCACGGGTGTTAGGCCCTGCCTGGGTGCAGGCCCGTGGGACTTGGTTGAAGCAGTCAGGGGGCTGTCAGCGCACTGGGTCTCATTCCAGGTCACCGGGAGCCTCCGGGGACACGAGCAGGGGTGGGACGTGGTCTGCTTGCCCCGTCAGGGCCTCGCTGTGCTGCTGCTCCCGGTCAGGGAGCGTGGAGGGAGCAGGGGCGGTGGGTGGCAGTGGCCTGGAGCAGGGTGGCAGGGAGCGTGTCAGTGCCACCAGGCCGCAGTCTAAAGGTGGAGCCGGCAGGATGGGTGACGGAGGGACAGCTGTGTCCCTACGTTTCCTGGGTGACTGGGACCACAGGAGCGGCAGGGATGGGACTGGGGAGGGAGGTGCCAGGGACCCCGCGCAGACCTCTGGGCCGCGGGTGTCAACATGTCCTCGGCAGCGTTTGGCGCATCTGTGGGGCCAGATGATGTGCCCCTGGCCCCTGGTACCCAGACCATGGTCCAGAGACCCCTGGCTGGAGCAGCGCCCACACACTCGGCAGAATGCAGACTCCGGGGCCCTCGAGACTCCCTGCGTCAGGGTCTCCAGGAGAAGGACCCATGGGTCTGGGTCTTAGCGCACTTTGCATGTGATTCTGTGCACGCCTGACTCTGAGAAGCCCGAGCAGAGTGTGGTTTGAGAAGCTGAAGACTGAGGCAGCTCCGTGGGCACCTAGGGGGCGGGAGCGCTGTCCCGGAGGTGGAGAAGCATCGGGGAAGCCAGGGGAGAACCAGGAGGGCAGCGCCCCGAAGCCGCGGCAGGAAGTGTCAGTGCAGGAAAGGCTGTCAGGCCGTGAAGGAAGATGCGGCTGGCCAAGAGGTGCCCCTGGAGGAGGGGAGGTGGAGGCCACTGTGACTGTCCTGAGAACAGGCGTTTACAAGGCGGGACCCGCCTCCCGCAGCAGGTTCATGCCATGAAGAGTGGCAGGCAGCGCGGCGAGAGCTGACACTGCACATGCGTGGCCATGACCGAGCAGGACCGGCCACGCGGTCGGAGCTGTTTTCCAGCCACACTCACTCCTTGGTGCTGTGGGTGTGGTCCAGACTTGGGGTTTCCCGGGCAAGTCTAAGGAGGGAGAGGAGGATCGTGTTAGGGATTTCAGTACTGGATCCGGGAGCAAAGCTGGGGACAGAGGGAGGGGACTGGGGGTGGGGGGGCAGGGCCCTTGATCGAGGACCTCATGTGGATCACAGGTGTCAGGGGAAGTGAGCCAGGATGGGTGATGTGGGCCAGGAGTGGGACAGCCGAGTGAGGGCTTTGCAGGCAGCAGTGATATCTCTGGTAAGGGCCAAGTTTAGCGTTCAGTCAACGGAATAAGGAGCTGAGATGGTGGCGGGCGGGGCACGGGAGGCCAAGGGGCGGAGAGGCCAGGCTGGAGCTGCCTGCATCTGTGGGTGTTAACCACCACAAGGGTGGTGAGGGTCACGTTTCCTCTGGAAAAGCAACCCAGGCACCAGATCTCCCCCGAGGGAGGGGAGAAGTTTGTAGGTTATGAGCATGGAAGAGCAGGGTCGTGTTTTCTCAAGAGGATGGCAGGGAGGGGCACATCCACGTCGCAGCTCAAGCAAGAAGAGAACATCCAGGACGAAGACGCCAGGGCTTCGGCTGAGGGCAGACTGAGTCCTGAAGGTGCGGTGAAGGTGGGGTGGTTGGCGAAGGTGTGCATCTGGGACAGATGTTGACAAAGGGGTACAGAAACGTCTACAAACCTTCCACTAATTGCCAGAAACCAAGCATAGAAAGGGCATGTTGGGGTCATTCTCCCTCTGATCCCTAAGAAAACTCTTAAATCCTCACCCAACACCATGCCTGTTGATTTTAGAGAGAGGGGAAAGGAGGGAGAGAAACATGGATTGGTTCCCTCTCATATGCATCCCCAGAGGGGACTGAACCTGCAACCTAGGCTTAGGCCCTGACCGGGAATCAAACCTGCGACCTTTCACTCTGCAGGATGACACTCCAACCAACTGGGCCACACTGGGCAGATCTCAGAAGACCTTTTGTGGGCAGCAGGGAGGACAGGCTTTCTGGAGAGTCCCTGCCTTGTAGGAGTGGGGCTTCGGTCTCCGTGCATTTCGAGGACACCAGATGCTGTAGGAGCCCTGGCTGTAGAGTTGAGCACACGGGCCTGGCCTCCCCGGGCTCCTGGCTGCAGGCGACGCCCCACAGAAGCCAGACTGGTGATGACTTGCCACCCACAAAACCCACACTCCCTGCACATGCTCGGGATGAGCTGGGGAATCTCCTGAATTCTGTTGTCACTCTTCCCCACAGAAGTGGGCGTTTGGTGGCCGCTGTCCCCATGGACCCTTCTGTCACGCAAAGCAGAGAAGGGGACAGGCTGGAAGCAGTCTTCCTGGCCCCCGCTGTTGGCTCTAGGTCTGTTGGGTGACTTGTGCCCAGAGTCCCTCAGGTCTGGTTTGGTCTGACGGAGAAGTGACGGGAAAAACAGGATTGTGATTCGGGGGCATCTGGCAGGACCAGGGTAGGCCGGGATCCAGCCACCTGGATCCGAGGAGAGGTGGGCAGGACAGCCGCTCAGCTGCTGGTTTAGACATCATGCCGAGTCCCACAGGTTCCTGAAGACGAGCCGGGGATTGGTGTCGTTGTCCTCACCATGACAAACCGGGTGCTCGGAGGCACCAAACACCGTAGTTGGCCTGTGCGTGGGACCCACGCTATTGCAATGGACAAATTCCTAGGACACAATCACTGTAACTGACTCAAGAAGAAACAGAAAATCCAGGTAGACCTGTAATAAGTAATAAGTTTGAATCACTAATGACAAACGCGCTCTAAAAATGAAGTCCAGGATGGGATGCATCACCGGTGAACCCCACCTAACCGTAAAGGAGGAATCAGCACCAGTCTCCCGCACACTCTTCCGACAGAACGGGGGAGGAGGAAACACTTCTCGACTCATTTTGCAAGGTCAGTGCCATCTTGTCACAAAATCAGACAAAGACACGACCGGGGAGAAAACCACGCATGTCCCGCATGAATGTAGGTATGAATGTCCCAAACAGGAAGCCGAGACTGACTCCATCAACACAGAGGGTCACACACCGTGGCCGGGTGGACCCTCTCAGGGATGCAGGGATGGAGCAGCACATGAAAGTCAACCAACCTAATAAACCCCACTAATGAGGAAAAACCCACACGGTCATCGCAATAGATGCGGAAACAGCACTTGAAAAAATTAAACACACTTTCATGATAAAAACGCTGAATAAACAAGAAGAGGACTTCCCGAACATGATAAAGAGCTTTCATGAAAATGTGCAGCTGATCTCATATTTCATGGTGGAAGACCACCAGCTTAAGCCCGGAGAAGACATGGACGGCGTCCGAATGGAAAGGACTTGCAGACGACATTGTTGCACACACAGAAAATCCTGAAGCGCGCACACACACTCCCACCAGAGCGCCACTATCACTAAGAAAGGAGTTTGCCGAAATTCCAGGCACAGAGTGAGCACACGACAATCAGTGCTTCTGCACGCCAGCAGCGAACAATCTGAAAAGGAAGTTGAGAAATAAACCTATTACCGGTCGTATCCACAGGAATAAAATGCATAGGAATAAACGGATCCCATGGAGGTGAAAGACTCCACGCTGAAAACTGCCAACATTGCTGAAAGCAACGCAAGGAAACTTGACCGAGCGGACAGGCATCCCTGTCCGTGAGTCCGACGGTGACAGCGCCCTGCAGCAGCGGGCAGGTGCCCTCCCCTCCCCCACCATCCCCACATCCGGCAGGATCCCGGCAGTGTTTTTTTTGGCAGGACTGGAAACACCTGTCCTCAAATTCATATGGAGTTTCAAGGAGCCCAAACAGCCAACACAATCTTGAAGAAGAAAAACAAAGTTCGAACATACATGTTTCCCGAAGACTTAGTATAAAGCTTCTGGAATCAAAACAGTGTGGCCACATAGACATTTTTGACCCGGATGCCATGGTTACTCCACGTGGGACTCATGGTTTCCTCAACCGGCGGTGCAGCGACAGCTGGCCCTCCGTGTGCAAAGGAGTGAAGTGGGCTGCTCACCTCACTCCACCTCACTCACTCAAGCAACTCAAAACCAATTAGAGACCCAAATACAGCCACTTAAACTAAAACTCTTACAAGAAAATGTGGGGAAAAAAATCACCTAGACCTCAGACTTACCAGAATCATGAGCAACGTGAAACAGATAAGCTAAACTACTCAAAATTAAAAACTTTTTTGCATCAAAACACATTGTCAGTGATGTGAAAAACAGTCTTTAAGGACTAGGAGAGAATGTTTTTACCCATCACATATCTTAGAGGGGGTTAATATCCAGAATATAGACTTCCAGCCAAGATGGAGGCATAGCTGGACACGCTGTGCCTCCTCTCACAACCAAGATTAAGGACAATAAAAATATAGAACCCAAAAAAAGAAAATGCAACCAGAACAGAGAGAAGATTGAATTGTGCCGGAGTCCGACGACAACAATTCACACAAACTGGTAAGAGGGGCGGAGTCCGAGGCTGGTGGAGCCGGACTGTGGCAAGATGAGCCGGTAGCGATCCCGGGCGCGCAGTCACCCCAGGCGCACAGGCGGCGGCGTTGCCAAACGCGAGCAGGCCAAGCACGGTGCACATTCACGCACAGGTAAACCAGGCAAAAACGGGCAGCAAGACAGATTGTGCAACGTAGGGCCCCAGTGCCAGGAAGTAAAGCCTAAAAGCACCCATTGAAAACACTTGTAGGGGCTGAGGTGCCGGAAGGGAGTCCCAGGAGAGTTCGTTGGGGAGACATACAGGGTCCTGGAGCGTGCGCAGGCCCACCCACACGGGAGTCAGCACCAGAGGGGCCCAGTTTGATAGGGAAAAGAGGCTGAAGGGACTGGGATCCTTGAAACAGCGTGGAGCAAGCACCACTGTTCCCTCTCAGACCCCGCCCCCACATCCAGCATCACAATCCAGCAACTGGGTTGCCCTGCCCTGGTGAACGCCTAAGGCTCTACCCCTCATACCCCTCACTACGTAACAACCGCGACCAGATAAAAACAATCAAAACCAAGGATGGCTCAAAAGGGAGAACAGACCGGGCCCCAGAGCTAATTCATCTGAGCTGCCAGGAGGTGGTCAACCTATCAGATGCAGAGCTCATAGCACTGGTGATCAGGA
>PVKU01008842.1:0-68913 GCA_004027475.1 Anoura caudifer | reverse complement strand
TGTTCCTCCTTGGATCTAACTTCTTTGGGACTCTCTGAGCTTCCTGGACTTCCTGGAAGTCTGTTTCCTTTGCCAGATTGGGGAAGTTCTCCTTTATTATTTATTCAAATAACTTTTCCACTTGTTGCTCTTCCTCTTCCCCTTCTGGTACCCCTATAGTTTGGATGATGGAATGTTTAAAGATATCCTGGAGATTCCTAGGCCTCTCCTCACTTTTTTGAATTCTTGTTTCTTCCTTGATTCTGTTTGGTTGTTTCTTCCTTCTGGTCCACACCATTGATTTGAGTCCCAGTTTTCTTCCCATCACTATTGGTTCCCTGTGCATTTTCCTTCATTTCACTTAGTGTAGCCTTCATTTGTTCATCTAATTTGTGACCAACATCCACCAATTCTGTGAGCATCCTGATCACCAGTGCTTTGAACTGTGCATCTGATAGGTTGGCTATCTCTTGGTCGCTTATGTGTATTTGCTCTGGAGCTTTGATCTGTTCTTCCATTTGGGCCATTTCTCTCTCTGTCTCTGTCTCTCTCTCTCTCTGTCTCTGTCTGTCTGTCTGTCTCTCTCTCTCTCTCTCTCTCTCTCAGTCTGGTCGAGGCTGTTTCAAAGCGAGAGGCAGAGCCTTAGGTGTTCCCCAGGGCTGAGCAGCCCAGTCTCTGGGTTGTGACCCTATATGTGGGGGCGGGGTCAGAGAGGGAACAATGGCACTCAGTTCTCTCTTGGGTTTCAGTCCCTTCTGCCACTTCCCGCAAGCAAATTCGGCCCTTCTGGTGCTGGTTCCCAAGTGGGTGGGCTTGGGTACATTCTAGGACCCTGTGGGTCTCTCCAACGAACTCTCCTGTGACGCTGGGAGTGTCTCCCAGCACCTCAGTCCCCACTGGTGTTTTCAGTCAGTGCTTTTAGGCTTTATTTCCCGGCACTGGGGCCCTGGGTTGTGTGGTCTGTCTTGCTCTCTATTTTCTCCTGGTTTATCAGTCTGGATTAATGGTTATCAGACTTCCGTACAGGTCAGTTTTCTGTCAGTTCTGGTTCATTTTTGTTTCTAAATTTTTGTTGTCCTTAATTTTGGTTGTGCGAGGAGGCACAGTGTGTATACCTATGCCTCCATCTTGGCCGGAAGTCCTAAATTCGAAACTTTATTTAAAGCTTAATATTGCCCTGGCTGGTGTGGCTCAGTGGATTGAGCACTGGCCTGCAAACCAAAGAGTCACTGGTTTATTTTCCAGTCAATTCCCAGTCAGGGCATATGCCTGGGTTGCAGGCCAGGTCCCCAGTTGGGGGTGTACAAGAGGCAACCACACATTGATGTTTCTCTCCTTCTCTTTCTCACTTCTTTCACCTCTCTCTAAAATTAAATAAATAAAATCTTTTTTAAAAAAAGCTTAATATTATGTTTCTCAAACTCTGGTCAACACAATGCAATATTACTAAATAATAGTTTTAGGGTTTTTTTGATAATGATGGTAAGAATTATCTGTGGTGATTTTGATAACTGAGTTTCATCTATTTTAGGGAGGACTCTTATATGTATAGCAAAGATATTAATAAATTTCTCTTTCAGAAGTAAGACATAAAACAATGCAATGAATATTTGTACTCTGTAATATTAAAAATCTATCTCTGGTATTACAATAAAATGCTTTGAGGCTACTCATTGATGTTTAGTAATTTACTGAACCATTCTTTAAAAGAAAGATTTTATTTATTTATTTTTAGAGAGAGGTGAAAGAAGTGAGAAAGAGAGGGAGAGAAACATCAATGTGTGGTTGCCTCTTGCGTGCCCCTGCCAGGGACCTGGCCCACAACCCAGGCTTGTGCCCTGAGTGGGAATCAAACCAGCAACCTTTTAGTTTGCAGGTCAGCACTCAATCCACTGAGCCACACCAGCCAGGGCTGAACCACTCTCCTTAATGAAATATTTATGTCCTAAGCTACACATTTTAATTTGTCATTTTTCTCTGGGGAAGTGGTTTACCTAAGCCTACTGATGAAATCTGTCATTCTGAAAAAGGAATAAAACTTGAAGAGGCTCAGAAGCATCCTGTGAGGAGAAGGGGAAGGAAATGGAAAAGACAATAGATAATCTCAGTTTTCCACAAAACACAATTTGTAATTTGGTTGCATTTCATTAACTCATCTATACACACTCACAAGAATGCACACTGAACCACCTCTATCCTGTTCCTTCCTTCCTCCCCAAAGCAGATGGAAATTAGGTGGCAGACTGGAAAGGTTGCCATGGTGCACTGGCTACAGGGATTTAATAGTAATCAAAAGAAGCTCCAGAGTCCCCTCCCCCAAGCATCCAAATGTGTATTTCTCTTTTTTCTCTCAAATCCTTGCCTTGATTAACTCCATGTTATAGATAACCAAGGTGAGATTAATTTACCAGTGAACAACAACAAAATTACTGTTTCCAAAAGTGTTTATAGATGTATTGCTATTAATAGAAGTAGAATATTGAAGAATAACTGGCCAATTTTTATGTAGAGCTAGCCACACAAAAAGTAAGAATTTATTTTTAAAATGTTTCATGCAACATGCCCCCACCTTCAAGACATATTTGTTACTGATTTTATCCCCCTGGGTGACCTGTAGGCATCTCAAACTGAGTATATCCAAATGGAATTAGTTACTTTTGTCCATTACCCTCTTTACTGTTCTATAATCTAAATTATTCTATTTTCTCACTATCAGTTCATTGTTGCCATCTTTCTAGTCCACTCAGCTAGATTAAAATAATAATAACCTCATATAATACTATGTCTCAGGTACCATGTTTAGCACTTTATGTATATTAACTCATTTAAGTTAGTCCCAACTGATCACTAAATCTGTCAATTATATTCTAAAATTGTCTTAACAAATATTTGCAGAATGGATGAGTGACTAATATTCTAAAGCTTGACCAATTTCATTAGCCAAAGGGCCTAGTTCAAGGAGAGGATATGGCATGATATCTAGGAGTTGGTCTTTGAAGCTTCTTCTTTGAACTTTATATGTACAAATCCAAAAGCCAAAAACATAGAAGATAACCCTTGTAGAGATGTTGGAATCATCTCTATACCAATGTTCCTCCATGTGCTGAAGTAACTATGGTGCTTGTTTAAAAATACTGATTTTTAGTTCCTGCAACAAAGCATCTAATTTAGAAGGTCTAATTCTCTTAGAAATACTAAGTCAAATTTTCTTAGAATTAATAATTTACAATCTTGGAGCTAAAGAGATTTAATGCTTTCGGGTGGTATGGTTCAGCTATCTCTAAATTCTGATAACTCCTGGGTAAATTGGCAGAGAATTACTCTCCAAACAGTTGTAATCCTGAAACACACAACTCCCAATGGCACCTAGCCTAAAAAGGTGTTTTAGGAAACATTTCTCTGTCTTCCTTTAGATTTAAAAATCAACTATACATGTGCAGAAGAAAGGAAAGTCTATGTTTTTCTTCATCTGCCTAGCCTAGGATATTATTGAGAAAATATTTCTCCATTCCTCTTAAACATTGATTATGCATATGTTGAAGAGAAAGGATTAGAAAAAACAGTGGGTTTATTCATCTGCTTTAAGAACAGCAATCTGTTATTCTAGTGTACAGCCTGTAAGAGTGTGGAGATTTATTCAAGATACCATGGCCTGAAATAAGTCTCCTCCATGGTAAGATTGTCTCTGAATTTAGTGTATTTTAATAGGTAAATCCAACTATTAATTTTTAAAATGTTTTCAGTATTTTTAGATATGTAAGTGAGACTTTACTCTCACCTCTCATGTTACTAAGCAACATATCATACCGTTGCTAGGAAACAGACTCACAAGCTTGGGGGTATTTCAGTTTTTCCTTATCACCTTGCATACCACATGACTATACCCTAGAGTGTTTTACAACGTTACAGAAAAAAGACAAAAGTTAATGGCATGTACAAAAGATGGGGAAAAAGAGACAAGGATGAGGAAATAGAATAAGGAAAATAGCAAGGTATTTGAGAAGATGAGTGTGTGAAGTAGGCAGGTGAAGGCTATTATGCAATTTCCTTGACTGAGTCATGGAAAAACCTTAAATTGTCAGTGCTCTAAATTCTGTATGCTTCTACCTTTTCTTTAAAAAAATTTAAAGAATAAACTTAGGGAGGATGATTTTTCATATAGGATTCCTGAATATTTTCAGAAGGGTGGAACTCAATTGCAAGCTACAGAAGACTAACAATTACAAACACATTAAACAAGTCATACATTATTTAAAATTCCAAATTCAGGTACACAACACTATTTCCTTTCATTTCTTCCTCAGAAGAGTAAACAGGGACAGTACTAAGAGGGAGGTTGGAATTTAAGTGTTCCTGGTTCTGGGGCTGTAGGTGTTTCTGTACAAAAATTTAAAAATCTAATATGAAAGGGGGAAAGAAGAAGCTGTTGTGCTCTACCTGGAGAACTCTGTTGAATCTGAAATAAGAAACCAGGCTCCAGGTTTCATTGTGAGCATGTGAAAGGTTGAGTCTTTGTGTCTCTGTGGCATTTACTGTTGCTGGCAACCAGGAAGCTGCCTAGCGATTGTCGCTAGGTCCTCAGTGCCTCTGTTTGCCTGAAACCTTAATCAGTGCCAGAAACACTAGAGATAAAAATCATTGCAGAGAATTCAGCGTCTGTTATCCTCAATGGTCCGACTGCAAACAGCCCAGCTTGTGTTCAGTGAAAATCGGTGTAAAATGGAGGCTTCACACAGAGTTCATCCTCAGCTTCCTCTTCATGAATGCCAGTTCTCTCAGCAGAGAGGACTGAGAGAACGCTGGGGGATGGTTTAATTAAAATAAGGTTTATATTTCAGTGTCACTAGTGTTATTTTTTTAATTTTTATTTATTCATTTGAGATAGAGAGAGGGAGGGAGGGAGAGAGAAACATAGACTTGTTGTTCCACCTATTTGTGCATTGATTGGTTGATTCTTGTGTGTGCCCTGACCAGGGACGATGCTCTAACCAACTGAGCTGCCTGGCCACGCTCACCAGCTTTAACTAACAGTTGGGAATCAAACTGGCGACCCTTTGCTTCACAAACCCATGCTCAATCCACTGAGCTACACCAGCCAGGGCTAAAAACTAAACAAAATTATTTAAAAAATAAAAGTTGGTCTAAATATTTATTGTTGTGATTATTACTAATTTTTGATCACCTAAGCAAGGCTAAGTACTGGATTATCTAATTTAATCCTAAAAATAATTCTAGGAAGTAGCTACAATTATATTCACTTTTTCCTCAGTTGAGAAAATTGGTTCAGAGACTCATAAGAGTTAAATAATATGCCTAAGATCTCCCAGAGCTAGTAAGTGGCAAAATGAAAATTCAAACATGAATCTATCTGGCTCTGGTGTTTGACTCTGAACCGCTACTCTATGTATTCTGTTTAAAAGAGAATGCTTTTTATATGGAAATAAATTGTGTAGTACATCATGTTTAGGTGAAGAGCACAGACTGCGGAGTCCCTCTGTCCCCATATAGGATATTCGAGACTCAGAATGGCTGCTCCCTCTGGGATTGGCTTTACCGTAAAGATTCTACCAGGACAATCCTCTAGAACCCTGCAAATCACCATCATTGCATTTTCCTGAATCTAGATTATTCAGTATGTAATAATGCGCTATAGGGTCTTCAGGTGGATGGTTCTCACTGACACCCCAAGAGCAACAAAGATGAGGGGGAACCCAAAAAAACACAATTTATAAAAAAAAACATTGTGTATCTATTCTCAAATGTTTAAACATTAGTCACCTTCAAAATACTCTCCATTTGATGCAATACACATATTGAGACATTTTTCCCACTCCTCAAAACAGTTTTTGAACTCATTGATTTTGATGCCTTTTATAGCTTCTGCTTTTTTTTTTTGTTTGTTTCACCTCTTTCACATAGGCAAAATGTTTCCCACTGAGGCCTTTTCTCATCAAGGAAACAAAGAAAAAAAGCCCCTTGGAGATAAGATTGAATGAATTAGGGAGGGTGGGGCACAGGGTTGGGGGTCATGCTGTTTTTTGGTCAAAAACTGCTGAACACCATCATGAAACGGGCAAACACGTTGAAAGAATCTTCAAAAAATTCACTGAAGCCGAATGCAGCCTCTCACAACAATGCTAGTTGGTAAACTGATACAAATGTGTTCCTAGAACACTCACCTGGCAGTGGGGGAAACCTGTACTACAGGGGGCCCACCCTCCAGAAAATAATTCCATTTTTTGGGGTCCCCCCCTTGTAAATGTATTTTGTGTTTCTGATAACATTCTCTAATAAAAGGAACCAGAGCTCTTTGGAGAAATTGATTATTCTAGGACCAGGGTGATAAATATACAAGGTGATACTGGAGCATCTTTTAGTGCCAGAAAGTAATGAAGTGCCAAAAACACAACAACAACAACAAAAAAAACCCACCTCACAATAAAGGGGTTAGTCAAAGGGACACAGGAGCCAACTGAAGAAGCCCAATGGCCAAAGTTGGAGCAATTTGAACAATCAACAAGTAGTATTAGATTAAAACCCAGGATATAAAATAAATATCAGTATATACTGATATAAGTGAATAATTGAACAAATAAATAAGTGGAGGTTAGTAGACAAAGCTACTATGCACAAAAATTTCAAGTAATTTATGTAGATACTGTACGTCCCACTTAAGGACATGGAACATAATTTACCAATCTGTAAGTGTAGGTTTTGCATAATAACTTCTTTATGAAGACAGTGTGAAAACGGAAGAAAAGAGTGAGTTTGCAGTGGAAAAACCTTACCTCAGCCAGATGATCAAGGCTAACATCTTCAGTGATGAGTCGTGTTGATACCATGTACCTCTGACATGATGTGATGAGAATTGCACTTTCCTCAAAACTGTCTAAGTCATCAAAAACAAGGAAAGTCTGAGAAATTGTCACAGCCAAGAGATGCCTGAAGAGACGTGATGACTAAACATAATGTGGTATCATGAATGGGATCCTGGAACAGCAAAAGACATTGGGGGGGAAACTAAGGAAATCTGAATAAAGTATGGACTTCAGTTAATAATGATGTAGCAATATTGATTCATTAATTGTGACAAATGTATCATACTATTTTAAGATGCTAATAATAGAGGAAACTGGGTGTGGGGTACATGAGATTTCTCTGTACTATCCTCTGTAAGTCTAAAACTTCTACAACAAAAAGCTTATTTTTAAAAATATTTTCTACTAAAAAAGAAATCAGGGCTTCTTGGAGAAGTGGCTAATTCCTCGTCTGGAGCGTAAAATGTACAAGATAAGCCTAGACATCTTGTTGTTCCAGAAAGCAAGGAAGTTCTCAAAAAATTAGTGGGACTGTGTCACAAGGAAACAGGAACTAACATGAAGAGGCTCCGATTGGTCAAAAACAGAACACAATAAGCCTTCAAAAGAACAATTACTACCATTTATTGAAACACAGTAATCATATTTTTTAAATAATGATTTTTTTTTACAAAAACCACATATTATTATTCCACTGCACAAAAGCGAGTGGCTGTATCACAGGAACGAAACCAGATCAAAGACATGAAAAGAAAAGTCACCACTTACACTGAAACATAAGTGTTAAGAATTCAGGTATTCTGTAGGATTATTACCAGCATAATAAAAATATTTCCACCTGGATCTTTTAAATTTGAAGTGATCACATTAAAAACCTGAGGTTATAAGGGACTACAGTATGAACCAGAATTTCATTTCCTTCTAAGACCCCAAGGGAAAAGGTAAGTATTTGGAATGAGTTTCCTTTGAGAAAAACTGGCAGGAAATAGGAAGAATCCTGGCCATTGTGGAAAGGCACTTGGGGTCTTTCTAGAGGCAACTGCAATGGAACTGAACTCCAGTAGGAACAAGCTCATTTCCACTCCAGGAGTCCTGAACAAACACAAAGGAACAAGGTTGCTTGGTTCCAGTACTCTGATAGTGACCGGGCCACCTGGTTAGAGGCAACAGCTGAGGGTTTGAAAGGCAAATCTTAACTGTGGGTTTGTTTGCTTTTGATTTCTGATATTAAGGGAAAAAATTCCAAGGTGTTTTACAAACACCTACCTATACCCTCTCATATGTAAAGCTTTATAAAACATGTAGAAAAGATACCCCAAAAGATGTTCCACTTGGCATTCTAGATAAAACTACCACTTGAGACTGTGAAGTGAAAAGGCCAGGTGCTTTGGAAGTCAAGCTCTATCAGAAATACCTTTTCCATACCCACGGAAGGACACAGAGTGCAGGGGATATGGACCAGAAGAAAAAACCAAGAACTCTCAAGTCATCAGCAGGGCTAGAAATGAGCTCAAATTAAGTCAATTTTGTGGCTCTTCCTCTGGAATAGCATTCCACTTTCAGCCCAAGAACCCCGATCTGCAAAGCATGATGCTCTGATTGCCAAGTACGTTCCTTGCTACCCTCAGCATCTCCCTGTTAGCCTTGTGATAGGCGGAATATGAGATCTCAGAAAGGGAGGGAGAAATTATGAGGTCTCTGATCTGGCCCCACTTCTTGGATCTCATCCCAAACTGAAAGTACCACTTCACTAAATTCCACTTTCCCAGACTACTGCAGAAGTAGTGTGGGGAGCTAAGTTCCCTGAGCTAAAATGTTCCATGCTATCTACTTACCTTTTTTTAGTTAGTTTTTTTTTTTTTTTTTTAAGAGGGAGAAAAGGAATGCATACAAGCAGTGAAGAGTCGGCTAGATTCTTTGGTTGGCCATTGTCCTTGGCCCCTAAAACTTTCCTGCTAGTCCCAGAAATTAAGGAATTCCTGTCCTCATGGAGCCCTTGAAGGTCACACTGCCCTCAGAAAAAAACAAACAAACAAACAAAATAAAACACCCACCCCAATTCAGCAAACCATCTGCATAGAGAACCAGAACCTAGAGGTCTGGGGAGGGAGTGATCTGTGCTAATGCTTGTGCCCTCCCTGCACAAGTACTAAAGGGATAGGTCTGCAGGCAGGGTAGAGGCCCTCACAAGTCCTCACTAGGGATAAAAATCAATGGAGTCTCTTTCCCCATTCCTCTGAATTTTGGCATATCTGTAAGTGGCAAAAGCCTCATGAAACTTCAACATCAACACCATTCTTAGCTCAGATAAAGCAAAAATAAGGTCATTTCTATTTTCTTAAGGTTTGTCCCTGCTGGTTGTCCCCTCTGCCTGTCACATCTTTTGGTTTCTGTTAACTGAATGCTTTCCTTTAAAGCAATAATGACTAAAATGAAATAAAATAATGCTTTCATAATGAAATCTTAAGAGAAAGGACAAAACATATTTGTCACTACATTCTGAAAATAAGCAACTTAAAAGGGAAAGTTGAAATGAACAAATGGGATTACATCAAACTAAAAAGTTTTTGCACAGCAAAGGAAACCATCAAAAAACCCAAAGAGGCAGCATACTAAATGAGAGAACATTCACCAATGATACATCTGATAAGAGGTTAATATCCAAAGTTTATAAGGAACTCCCTTACTACTCAATACCCAAAAAGCAAACAATCCAATTAAAAAATGGACAGGGGATCTGAATAAACACTTCTCCGATGAAATGCAAATTAAAACTACAGTGAAATATTACCTCATACCTGTTAGAATGGCTATCATCAATAAATCTACAAATGCCAAGTGTTGATGAGGATGTGGAAAAAAGGGAACCCTAGTGCACTGTTGATAGGAATCCAGATTGGTGCAGCCACTATGGAAAACAGTATGGAGTTACCTCAAAAGATTAAAAATGGACCTGCCTTATGATCCAGTTATTCCACTTTTGGGGATTTATCTAAAAAATCCAAAACCCTAATCGAAAGAATATATACGCCCCTATGTTAATTGCAGCATTATTTACAATAGCCAAGCAATGGGAGCAACTCAAGTGCCCACTAATAGACGAGTGGGTAAAAAAGCTTTGGTGTGTGTGTGTGTGTGTGTGTGTGTGTGTGTGTGTGTGATGGAATATTACTTGGCCATAAAAAGTATGAAATCTTGCTATTTGTGACAGCATGGATGGACCTAGAGGGTATTATGCCTAGTGAAATAAGTTAGTCAGAGGAAGACAAATACCATACGCTTTTACTTATATGTGGAAAATAAAGAACAAAATAAATGAATAAACAAAATTGTAAAGACTTACAGGTACAGAGAGAGAACTAGTGGTTGCCAGAGGGGAAGGGCATTGGGGCACTAGGAAAAAGAGATGAAGGGCCTATGAAGCACAAATTGGTAGCTACAAAATAGTCACGGGGAAGTAAGTAAAGCATAGGAAATATAGTCAATAATATTGTGATAACTATGTATAGTGCCAGTGCAGAACTGGAAATATTGAGGGGAACACTATGTAAAGCATATGGTTGTCTAATCACTAAGCTGTACACCTAAAACCAGTACATAATAAAGAGAGGGAGAGAGAAAGGAATAGATAATGCAAGTGTTATAAAGTCCTGATAATTCATGTTATCTAGAGGATGACTATGTAGGGGTTAATCATACTATTCTCTCTACTTTTGAATATATTTGAAAATATTCACAAACATTTTTGAACAAGTTGCAGAAAACATTTCATTTTTATAAAATTCAAAGTGAGTGTGGTAGGCTCTATGATGTGCTACCTAGGTAGAGCCCAGCCATCAGCCCCTTCAGAGACTGCCTCAACTGCAGAGAGCTTTCTTGTCCAAGGTCATGACTTTCCTAAGGTGGCTAGGTCCAATGACTGATTAATGTGGTAGATTAAAGCCTGGACCATTTTAACCCAATTTGGGACAACTCCAAAAGTGCATTGTTGCTCCAGAGTGCCCTGTGGGTCAGCTAAGGCAGTTGCTGGGCCTGCATCACAACCTGACACATCTCTGCCTGATCCTGCTTCCATACCCTCTCTTTCCGAGGTGTTGATCCCTTCATAAACATTGTGAATGCTAAACTCCATCTCAGAGTCTACTTCCCTGGGAACTCTATTTGTGACAGTTTAATGGGTAGAATTATGTCCCCCTAAAATTCGTATGTTGATGTCCTAACCTCCAGTACTGGAGAATGTGATCTTATTTAGAGACTAAGTCTCTAATGAGGTAACCAAGTTAAAGTGAGGTCATTAGGATGGACCCTAATCCAATATGACTAGTGTCTTATAAAAAGGGGAAATTTGAACACAGAGATAGTCATGCTAAGAAGGGAAGATGATACAAATAGACACAGGGAGATGATGGCTATCTACAAGTCAAGGAGCAAGACCTGGAATAGCTCATTCCCTCACAGTCCTCAGAAGCAACTAACCCTGCCAACACTTTGATCTTGGATTTCTAACCTCCAGAACTGTGAAACAATAAATTTCTATTGTTTAAGACACCCAGTTTGTGGTACTTTGTTGTAATAGTCCTAGCAAACTAATACAGACAGCAAGCAGAACTAAACACTTTTGTCCAGGGATGCATATATATGTAGCAAAGGTATCAAGAAAAGCAAGAGAATAAGAAGCACATTCTTCTGTGGGGGAGAAAGGGAGTGCCATATAGGGAAACCACAGGGAGCTTCGTGATCTGCCTTTTGAGATGGTGGTGGGTTCATGAACACTGATTTTTTTATTATGATTTAAAATGTATTTTATTTGCTATGATGTTGTAATTTGCATCTTACTCTGTTCTCAGAGACAGTTGCCTGCTGTCAGTAAGCTGGTTCAGAGGGGTGACGAAAATTCTTATTGAGCAAAAAAAAAAGTATTTTATATTACTCATATCTGATGTTTATATAAAATATTTTATAACTTTTAAGAAGGTCATATTGTCCTGACCAGTGTGGTTCAGTTGGTTGGGCATTGTCTTGCGAAGCAAAAGGTTGACGGTTTGATTCCGGTCAAGGCACATGCCTGGGTTGCAAGTTCAATCCCTGGTTGGGGCAGGTTGGGATGCATACAAGAGGCAACCAATTGATGTTTCTCTCCCTTTCTTTCTCCCTCCCTTCCCCTATCTCTAAAAATAAATAAATAAATCTTTAAAAAAAAAACTCATGTAAAAATCTGTCTGAATTGTGGGAATGCGTGCAAAGTTTTCTTGCAGAGTTTGGCATTACAGGACAAGGAAGTATGGACAAACACAGAAATCTATTCCCTTTATAGGGATTGAAGGAGATTTTCTTTGGTGATATTCACTTCTGGTCCTTCTAGGCCCTTTACTTGGCCAGTAGAATGTGATAGAGGCAGGAAAAAATCCCTGCTTTCATTTTTAATGCTGCAGGAAACAATGTTGCTCCTATGACCTCAACGTTAAATCAACTGGAATGACTTATTTATATAATATTGAGAATGAATTCAGCAGATTTCTTTAATTCCAATATTGACTTCAATAGAAAATAATGTTCTTGACCTCATTCTACATCTTGCTGGAAAATAGGATTAATGTTTACCTCAGAACAGTAATGTGAGGCTTAATGTTTCAGTGGAGGTTTTTCATTAGAGGTGTTTAAGAAATCCAACCTGTTTGGGCTGCAACTGAGATTGACTATTTTCTTGTCTAGCTAAACAGGAACTCTATTTTGTTCTTCCTTTAATACCGGTCTGGTGCCTGGTACTCCCGTAGAGGCCAATAGTCCTGGCCTTCTCACCCTTTGGGGATGTTTACTAGAGTTCTTGAAGCCATTGCCAGGTAGGTCACTGCCCCAGCTCCTTGGGTGGTGTTGCCCCGCTGGAGGGTATGCCTTCCTTGCTGCTCAGGTAACGAGCCCTTCTACAACTAACACTTTCCATACACAGGAGTATTGCTTAGGGCTGAGCAGCTTCAAAAAGGCAATTAGCATAAAGTGGGAAAGCAGTCCAGTCTCAGAACCTGGCCACCAAAGGGACCGTAACTCAAATTACACATCTAAATGTTGGGAGTAGGGAAACAATGAAAGGGAACAATTGCTTAGTGGACATTTAAAGCAGCAATCATGTCTCTTTTTTTAACCCAAAGTAAAGGACACACTGAAGTTGTTCTCAGAAAACAGGTGGGATGGAGGAGATTTATTTATGACTTACTGGAAGCACAAAGAGAAGCTTTTATTGTTTGTTGATAGCTAGGCTGGGTGGGTGCCAGGAGACATCCCAAAGGAGCTGCGCTGCCAAGCACTGACACACAAAGAAAGCTGACCTAGTCCTTTTTCACGCTGACTGCCTGCTCAGAAATTACATCAGAGGACAGTATTGAAAGACTAGTATGGTTTAGAACAATTATGGAGACTTTAGAGGAATCCTCATTCTAAGGAACCATTTTAAGGGAGATAGAGAAGCAGTATATTCATTAGCTTTGTGTGGAACTGCTGCTCAGCTCATGTACAGAAATTGCCCTGAGACAGTTCCATGGCTAGCCACTCAGTGTCAGCATCCACTCTGTTCCTTTGAAACTACAAATTTAAATTCAAATTTCACTGAATGCTTTCTAGACAACAACAGCGGGAAAAACTGTAAGGAGCACATCATTGTAACCAATATTTTTAAGCTTGGAAATATTTTTGAAATTCTGAACTGAAATCAGAAGGAGAAGGGGACATGGTGTGACTGCTGGAAGGTTTGAGGGGGAGAAAGGAGAGGAGGGGAGAGAGAAAGGTGGATGGGAAATAGTAATCTAAAGTGCAGAATAATGCATAGGTTTTCTTTGACTCAACAGAATCATAAAATACCAAGACTGAAAGAGCTTTAGAGACAATATTCCTGTCCTTCACTCTCATCTTATTGATGAGGAAACTTGGGCCAGAAAAGTTCATTGACCTGTCCAAAGAGGCAGAGCGAGGTTGGTGACAGAACCAAGCTGGATGCCAGGTGTGGTCACTCTTCTCCTGATATCCCTGGCCTCCGACCACATTTGCATATGATTCCCACCTTGCACAACAGCTGTGGCCTCTCATCCATCACTTTAAGAGGTTCTGGACAAAGGGAACCATCAGCAGCAGGAGGGATTGTAATTCAGTGCAATTGCCTTCTAGCTACCGTGTCTTGCATCTTCACATCCTAAAGTAAATAAATCAGTTCTGTTTTCCAATCAGCCCTTACATTTTAATCTTTCATTTGGAAAATATGACACTTAAATGTAAAAGAAGAGGAAAAAACCCAAAGAATATTTTTACCAAGCAATTCACATTCTGTGATCTTTTGTGATGGTATGGGTGACTGTCTAGGCAGTAGCCGCTGCTGTAGTCTCCTATTCCTTTCCCATAATGATAATATATTTTCTCCATAGCAATCTGAGTCCCAAGGATTTTACCAGGATGCTTCTGGGAACTACTTGGACTCAGGCTTAGGCTCTTCCAGATAAAGAGGTTGAAGCCATTTAGTTTGTAGCATATTGGGGGAGGGGCATACATGGTAATTGGTATATTATAAAATATAATAATAGTGTGTGTCTAGAGCTCTGCCTTGGGTCTTTAATTATCTTCTCACCTTTATTATTGTCTTATACTTTACTAGACATACTGTCGCCTCAGTTACCAACAGGCCAATTTATGTTTGTTTCTTCTTTTTTAAAAATTTTTTAATTTTAATTGTTGTTCTTGTACAGTTTTCTGTCTTTTACTCCCATATGTTTGTTTCTTTGAGGTATATAAAATCAAACACAGAAAACTACACAAATGGAGACTCTTTAGTATGGATTCTTAGCAGACAACTGGTACTTGGCACACAGAATACTCTAGGCACCTGAGTTCTATCTTGCCATTTAATACCCATCCCTTGTTTCCTTAGGAAGTGAGGGAGATAATCCTCTTGATTTCCTTACTGGGTCCCAGGACCCAGGTGATGGAACAGATGAAAGCAACGATAAGATCCTCCTCAAAACTTGGGAGGCAAAATTGTCCTGATAAACATTTAGAAATAATTATCATCTGTATAAATGCACCCTTTATACCAAAACACAAGAGTTTCAGATTTTTTAAAAAGATTTTATTTATTTTTATTTATTCTTAGAGAAAAGGGAAGGGAGAGAGAAAGAGAGAGAGGGAAACACCAATGTGTCAGAGAATCATTGATCAGTTGCCTCTCGCATGCACCCTGACCAGGCCACAACCCAGGCATGTGCCCTGACTGGGAATCAAGCCAGCAACCCTTTACTTTGTGGGATAACACCCAATCAACTGAGCGACATTGTTCAGTGCCAGCTTCTTCTTCTTATTATTTTTTTTAATTTTCACTTACTAATTTTTAGAGAGAGAGAGGAAGGGGGAGAGAGAGAGAAACATCGATTTGCTGTTCCACTTAACTTATGCATTTATTTTTGGTTCTTGTATGTACCAGGATCAAACCACCAACCTTGGTGTATCTGGATGATGCTCTAATCAACTGAGCTACCTGGCCAGGGCTCAGATTCCTTTAGACATCTAAAAGAGATGTCTAAAGTAGACATCTTTAGTAGGTTGCATATGCAACCTACTAAATCAGCCAAAAATAATTTTTAGGCATCTACTCAATGTTCAATGATATACTAAGTAATACAAGAGATAATATATAGTAATAGCTAATGTTAATTGAGTTCTTACAATGTGTCAGGCATCTGCAGGTCACTGTACATGAATTGCCTCATGTAGTCGTGCAGCCACTCCATATAAGATAGATCCTTTTATTATCTCCATTTTAAATATTAGGAACTAAGTCACAGAGAAATTAAGCCATTTGTCTAATGTCACATAGCTAACAAGTTGAAGACCTGGGATTTGAGCATAGTTTGATTCCAGAACTTAGGATCTTAAAGAATATAATTCATGGTTCCCACTCTCAATAAATTTATAGTCTAGTTGGGGAAACATGACTAACATACATTAAAACAGCTGTAAACTATGTTAGATGAGCATATATAATTAAGTGCTAAATTGGATGCTATCAAGTATGAATGTTTCGGGAGTTCAGAGGCACAGGGAAGCGTAGACCTGGCAGGCAGGATTTCATGTAGCTGAGTTTTTTTGGTTTTTGTTTTTTAATTTTATTTTAATTGTTGTTCTTCTGCTCCCATCCCAGCCCACTGCCCCAGCCCTCCCTCATGTAGCTGAGTTTTGAATGGTCCCTGAGATGTGCATAGGGAAAGGACTGCCTAGGCAAGGGAGTCAAAAAAGTGTTAGAAGCAGGAGTGAGCAAGACCTGTGCAGGAGGATGAAGCAGCCAGCCTGGCCACATCTGGGTGGAGCTGATGGCAAGGGCTGGACCAGCTCTAAGGACCTTTGAAGCAAAGCAGAGTTTAGGCTTGGTGCATTAGCAAGGAGTCATTAAACATCTTGGATCAATAAAGCAATGTTAGGAAAGGGATGTGTTTGGCAAGATAGAGAGGATTCATCCATCTTATTAAAATTTTAGATGATATAAAGCTTGGAAAAACATACTATGAAATTACTCTAAATTGCTACCAATTCTTGTTCCCAAGTCACTGTTTATTCTGTTTGATCTTTATGATTTATCTATTTATTTTTAATATTTTTAAAATATTTTATTTATTTATTTTCAGAGAAAGGGGAAGAGAGGGAGAAAGAGAGGGAGAGAAACATCGCTGTGTGAGAGAAACATCAGTTGGTTGCCCCTCGCACGCCCCCAACCCAGGGACCTGGCCTGCAACCCAGGCGTTCATCCTGACTGGGAATCAAAATGGCGGCCCTTTGGTTCACAGGCTGGTGCTGAATCCGCTGAGTCACACCAGGTAGGGCTTTATGATTTATTTTTACATTTATTTCACATTAGCAAATTCTACCAATCTTGTCTCCTTAATACTTTTTAAATTTATAAATGTTTCTCTATACTTCCCTTGCCATTACAGTACTTTAGTTTGGCCACCATCCTAAGGGTGAGGGGAGGTGTCAGAGAAGCTTTCCCACAAAGGATAACATTTTCCCAGAGTCCCAATACTTGGCAAGAGTCAGCCAAATTGGAAGAGGGGAGGGAGAAAGAGGGATGGGAGTGAGGGAGTGGGAAAAAGAGGCAGTAAGGGATAGCTTAATGGGCAGAAGAAAGTAAAAAACAAGCAAACAAAATAACAGATACAGAATTTGGTGCTAGACTGGGGTGCTGAAATAAAAATTAAATGTGGCATTAATTTACTGAAAGGGGTCACTAATAGGTGGTAAGGGCTCAAAGATTTCAAGCTGCTGGAAGGCTGATGATCCTTTTTACATATCAAAACATTTGGTCAAAAAGTCACCTTTTATATGCTGGGAGGCAGGCCACTTCCAGTTTGGTGGAGAGGAAAGGCCCTTAAGAGGTGGCATATGAACTAGGCCTTGAACACACAAATTGGCCTTCTCAGTGAAGGGAACAATCTTGGAAAAGGCACAGAGCCTGGGAGTATGAATAACAAGGATCCTAAATGCCAGACTAAGCTCTGGAAAGATTAATCTGTTGTTGAGGTGCAGGGTGCTGGGAAATGGACCTAAGTAGGAATAGAAACTTAAGGATAAGACTCATTTGGAGCCTGCCTGTACTTTTAGAGAAATGTTGAAGAATGAAATAAAGTTTTAAATTATTTTTCAGAGTCCAGTGAGAAGTTAGTACTAGATTTTTAACAGCTTTATTGAAATATACTTAATATACCATATAACTCACTTTTTGAAAGCATATGATTCAATGTTGTTTTAGTATATTCACAGGCTTGTGCAATCATCACAATTAATTTTTTTTTAATCCTCACCCAAGGACATTTTTTTCATTGCTTCCAGAGACAGAGGCAGGGAGAAAGAGGCAGACAGACAGACAGACATCAATGTGAGAGAGAAACTGATTGGCTGCCTTCTTTTATACGCCCCGACAAGGCATCGAACCTGAAACCTGGGTATGTGTTTTGATGGGGAATTAAACTTGCAACCCTTTGGTCTGCGAGACGATACTCCAACCAACTGAGCCACACTGGCCAGGGCACAATTAGTTTTAGACCACTTGTATTACCCTAAACAGAAAACCTTTTCCATCCCCTCCCCCCAGCTCCTGGTAATTTAACGATCACTATCACTATGGAATTAATAGTTCTGGACATTTCAATATAAATGGAATTATACAGTACATGGTCTTTTATGACTGATTCTTTCATAAATGCTAGATTTGAATTTGAAACTATGATTTGGTTAAATAATTAATGGTTAAACTATATATTTTGAAATGTACTAGGAAGGAATAATAGTAAATATTTGGAAAACAGTCAGTGGGACAGGATGCTAGAGTAAGAATAAGGATCCTGGGCCAGGAATCAGGAGGTCTGAATTCTAGTCTCAGTTCTGCTTTTAGCCAGGTATGTGATCTTGGGCAAGCCAGAAGCCTCTCTGGGCCCCAGGTTACCATCTGTAAAATAAGAGGAATTGATTTAGAACAGTGATACTCAGCCTTTAATGTGCAGCAGAATTTCCTGTGAAGCTTTTCGAAAAATATACAACCTGAGACCTTATCTGAGATGTTTCAAAAGGCTCCTAATGTGAATTTGCTGCTTATAAAAGATTAGAAATTTCAGGGCTTACATGTTCTTTAGGTTTCCTTCTAGACTTGACATCCTATGAGGTAAATTTATTTACCAATGCATTTCGTCTAGAGCCACACCTGTGGCTTTTTAAGTCCCTCTGTCTGTGATCAGTAATTAATATCAAGTAGTAGAACCCTAAGATGATGCTCTGGATGCAGCAGTTGCTGGAGGCAGTGGCCCTGGGAGCCTGGCTTGAACTTACTATGAGTCAGTAATAAGTAAGAGCAGTTTGTCTTCCCTAATGCTTTTCACATTACGGAAGACAGAAATAACTGAAAATAAGGAACAAACTTTGTGAGTAAATAGCATATATATGGTGTATTGCTAAGCACTGAAATCTGTGAGAGGGAGACAGAGAGGGAGAGGGAATGCTTGACATTTTTTTAGCCCACTTCCTAATGAACAGCTGGTCAAATTCCTAACTTGTGAGGCTGCTTGGATAGAAGTAGTTTTGTAACAGAATAATGCTCACTGAAAGCTTTGCACAAGATGGAAATGATCCAGAACACTCTGTAGAGGAAGTCTTGAGTTGCCTATATTCTGTAGACATACAGTACAATCCCTCTCCTTGGGTACTAGCAATTCATTGCTCCCATGCCTTTTTATCTCTTGTCAGCTGTCAAACCCCTTCTTGAAACAGGGGAGGGGGAAGCTAAAATTACAAGCCTGGCCTCCACTTAAGCAAAAATAGAGAAAGAAGCCTCACAAATGGAGGTGAATTAACACTCACTGTTACCCAAATTAGCTGGAGAGCTGCTTGCTTCCTTCAGTTTAGTTACAAAATTAACTTTCAGTGCATGTTAATTGCATTACATGCATGTAATGCAGTACAGTGCATGTTTCTGTGCCCATTTTATAGCCCCCCCCCAAAGCCTTTCTCTAGCTGCTTTCACTAGGTGTAAAATAATTTTATTCTATAAACTTTAAAACACTTTTTCTTGAGTGTGCCTTACCCAATCATTTTCATGTCCCATTTGCCTCTGTCCCACTCATGTCCACCCATAGTTTTCTGTCCCTAAATGTATTATATTTTCTTGTTTCTGTGATATATTTTTTTTACATTTTAACACCTCTGGAATCAGGAAGCATCTTAAAACCAATGGTATCTAAAATTCAATGAAACAGTAAGTTCTTTCTGAGTGAGCAGTTTACTACCTACCACTTACTGAGTGGTGTTCTTCCTTCCAACCATTTGGCTCCAATTCATAAGTCTTATAAGAAGTCTTTCCTTATTTTTGTGAAATAATTTGATATTAATATAATTCCAATATTTCTAGCATCTGATATGTATATTCATAAAATGTAATATATGAATCTATTTAATCATTTCAATGACTATATAATATTCAATTATTTGAATGTATCATAATTTTATTAGCCAATCCCTATTGATGTTATAAATAATGCTCAGATAAACATACCTTATATACTTTAGTTATTTCCCTATGATACATTTCTTCTTTTTAGATTTTCTTTTTTCTTTCTTTCTTTATTTTTTAAATTATATTTTATTGATTAGGCTATTACAGTTGTCCCACTTCTCCCCCATCATTCCCTTCCACCCTTCATACCCCTTCCCACCCACATCCCCCCTCTTTAGTTCATGTCCATGTGTCATAAGTTCTTTAGCTTCTACTTTTCCCACACTATTCTTTCCCTCCCCCTGTCTATTTTCTACCCACCGTCTATGCTACTTATTCTCTGTACCTTTTCCCCCTCTCTCCTCCTCCCACTCCCCTGTTGCTAACCCTCCATGTGATCTCCATTTCTGTGGTTCTGTTCCTGTTCTAGCTGTTTGCTTAGTTTGCTTTTGTTTTAGGTGTGGTTGTTAATATCTGTGAGTTTGCTGTCTTTTTACTGTCATATTTTTTATCTTCTTTTTCTTAGATAAGTCCCGTTAACATTTCATATAATAAGGGCTTGGTGATGATGAACTCCTTTAACTTGACCTTATCTGAGAAGTGCTTTATCTTCCCTTCCATTCTAAATGACAGCTTCGCTGGATAGAGCAATCTTGGATGTAGGTCCTTGACGTTCATGACTTGGAATACCTCTTTCCAACCCCTTCTTGCCTGTAAGGTCTCTTTTGAGAAATCAGCTGACAATCTGATGGGAACTCCTTTGTAGGTGACTGTTCCCTTATCCCTTGCTGCTTCTGGAATTCTCTCCTTCATTTTAATCTAATGTAATTATGAGGTGCCTTGGTGTGTTCCTCCTTGGGTCCACCTTCTTTGGGACTCTCTGAGCTTCCTGGACTTCCTGGAAGTCAATTTCCTTTGCCAGATTGGGGAAGTTCTCCTTTATTATTTATTCAAATAACTTTTCCACTTGTTGCTCTTCCTCTCCCCTTCTGGTACCCCTAGAATTCGGATGTTGGGACATTTAAAGATGTCCTGGAGGTTCCTAAGCCTCTCCTCATTTTTTTTTTTTTTTTTGAATTCTTGTTTCTTCATTCTTTTCTGATTGGATGTTTGTTTCCTCCTTCTGGTCCACTCCGTTGATTTGAGTCCCATTTTTCTTCCCATCACAATTGGTTCCCTGTGCGTTTTCCTTCATTTCCCTTACTGTTGCCTTCATTTGTTCATCTAATTTGTGACAAAAATACACCAATTCTGTGAGCATCCTGATCACCAGTGCTTTGAACTGTGCCTCTGATAGGTTGGCTATCTCTTCATCACTTAGATGAATTAGTTCTGGGGCTTTGATCTGTTCTCCCATTTGAGCCTTTTTTTTTTTTTTTTTTTGGTCTGGTCAAGGCCGTTATGTAGTGAGGGGTGGAGCCTTAGGTGTTCCCCAGGGCAGGGCAGCCCAGTCTCTGGGTTGTGATGCTTATGTGGGGATGGGGTCTTGGTGTTTTTTTAAGTTTTATTTCCCAGACCTGAGGCCCTGGGTTGTGAGTTCTGTCTTGTTCCCTGTTTTCGCTTGGATTATCTGCACACAAGTGTGGGACCACCTAGTCAGCCAGCCACCTTGTGCCTGGGGCCTGTCAGCAGCTGCCTGTCCACCCAGTCTGCTAACCTCTGCTTCCTCCTGCCATGACTCCGCCCCTCTTACCAGTCTGGATGAATGGATGAATGGTTGTTGGGCCACCGTACAGTTCAATTTTCTCTCAGTTCTGCTTGTTTTCTTCTTCCTAAATCTGTGTTGTCCTTAATTTTGGTTGTGCAAGGAGGCATAGTGTGTCCACCTATGCCTCCATCTTAGCCGGAAGTCCCAGTTTTTCTTTTTTATTTTATGGTATTTTTCCAGTATCATTAGTCCCCTTGTACCCCTTTCCCCTAGCAATCACCACACTGTTGTCCATGTCCATGAGTCCTTTTTCCTTTTCGCTTGATCCCTCCACCCCCTAATCTCCCCACCCCAATAGCTGTCATCCTGCTCTCTATCTATGAATGTCTCTATTTTGCTTGTTAGTTCAGTTTGTTTATTAGATTCCACATATGAGTGGAAGCATATGGTTATTATCTTTCTCTGATTGGTTTATTTCATTTAGCATAATGTTCTCCAAGTCCATCCATACTGTTGCAAATGGTAAAATTTTCTTCTTTTTTATGGCCAAGTAGTATTCCATTGTGTAAATGTCCCATAGTTCTTTTATCCACTCATCCACTGATGGACATTTGGGCTGCTTTCATATCTTGGTGATAGTAAATAATGCTGCAGTGAACATAGGGACGCTTATGTTCATTCAAATTATTGTTTTGGGTTCCTTCGGATATATTCCAAGAAGTGAGATTGCTGGGTCAAAAGGCAGATCCATTTTTAATTTTTTGAGATATCTCCATAATGCTTTCCACAGTGGCTGCACCAATCTGCATTCCCATCAACAGTGCAAAAGGATCCCCCTTTCTCCGCATCCTTACCAGCACTTGTTATCCTATGATGCATTTTTAAAAGTAGAGAATAATTACTAGTATTATTGGTCAAGTGCAGCAAGCTTTCCTGTCCTATGTTTTCATGTACCAACTGGACTATAAGCCTTAATTTCTGATCTAATGATGACCTTTTTCTTTACTTATTTTTTATTTTTTAAAACATTTTATTTATTTATCTTTAGAGGGGAAGGGAAGGAGAAAGGGAGAGAAGGAGAGAAATGTCAGTGTATGGTTCCTCTCGTGTGTCCCTTGCTGGGACCTGGCCTGCAACCCAGGCATGTGCCCTGACTGGGAATCGAACCGCGATCCTTTGGTTCACAGGCCTGTGCTCCATCCACTGAGCTACACCAGCCAGGGCTCTTTACTTATTTTTTATTGTGATAAAATATACAGGGGTGGGTAAAAGTAGATTTACAGTTGTTCAAGTGGAAAAAGACATACAGGTTTTGATTGTTACAATAGCTTTATTAACTCAAAAGAATGTCACTCACAACTGTAAACCTTTTGCCAACCTCTATATAACATAAAGTTCACCTTTTTAACCATCTTTAAGTGTATAGTTCAGTGGCATTAAGTATATTCACATTGCTGGCAACTATGCCTACCATCCATCTCCAGAAAGGTAATCTTTTTTAAGGCTGTAGGTACATATTGCCAAATTGTCCTGTAGAAATAAATAGTTGCTATTCCTCACAACTTATTTATCCATTAAACACACAGGTCATTGAATGTGTCTCATGTGTCAAGCAATGTACTAGATACCCATAAATATTATATCAGTTAAGATGGTTTTGTTGCAAATTACAGAAAACCCAACACAAAATTATAAGCAATAGTTTGTTGGATTTTTTCTCTCCTGAATTCATGGCTGAATTCAGCTCTATTTCCATCACTAGGAATCTGTTTCTGTCTCTTTTTCTCTTGCTTGTTTTCTCTCCAATATTGCTTTTGTCCTCAAACAAGCTTGTTCCTTGAGATATCAAAATGACTACAGCAGCCCTGTCCTCCTATTCACTCCATCCGCATCTAGCAGAAAGAGAGAGAGAAGAGAACCCCTCTTCCAGTAACTCTGAAGAAAGTCTTGTGATTTGCTGTGATTGGGAAGGCTTAGAGCTCATGCTCACCCAAACCAATCAGTGAGGCCACAGGAATGGACAATTACTGGCTGATTTAGGTCCGTATCTTGTCCTCCACCCTGAAGGGCCATGGGTGGGAGGAACTCCATCCAGATCACAAAGACCAAGAGCAGAGAATTGGCAAAGAAAATCAAGCCTTTTGCCAGAAGAACAGGAAGGGACACTGGGGTGACAAAAATAATGTCCACTGCCATTCAGGAGTAGAGTGAGAATATCACGTAAGAAAACATTATCATACATTATGTAAAAATGCAGTTAAAGAAAAGAGAAAAGGGAACAAAGTTCTGTTTTGTGTGTGTGCGTGTGTGTGTATACTTACATATATATGTATTTTTAAACTATATATAGTAGCGTGTATTATGCTCAGTAAAACAAACTAAAAAACAGCCTTGGTTTTCAGGAAACTTATACTCTAATGTGGGAAACAGACATAAGTGCTCGAACAGGCTGAGCATCAAGCAAGGTGGGGGTGCTGCAGGAAGCCAGACAAGGGCACCCACAGCCCAGCCTGAGAACCCAAGAAAGAATTCCTCAAGTAGGTGACACATGGGCTGATCTTCCTGTATGACATGAAGAAATGTGAAAAGAGACTTTAGGGCAAAGAAAACCTAATGTAATGGTGGAGGGAGATCATATAGTTCAGTATCCAAAAACTAACATATGGGTTAGACACTTCTCAAACTTTTTCTATATTTTATGTAATTAATATGTCCAGAGAATAGTGAGTAGCCTGGCATTCTTGAAGGAAGATTCATTGAAAAGAACAAAACAAAACAAAAATAAGCAAAGAAACCCAAAACAATCGGGCAGGTTGGGATCAGATTATGGAAAGGTTTTCAAAATCTATATTATATTTAATTCAGCTAATGAAAGTTTGGGGGCAAGAGTTTGACATGAGCAAGGCCGTACTTTCCAGATTTAATACCTGCAAGATGACATGGAGTGGAGAAAATTGTATGTGGAAGACCATTGAAGAGGTTGTGAAGATACACCAGTCAGAGGTCAAAAGAATATACTTCTGCCCTCCTGATTCTCATACACTGCTGGCCCACTTGTAAATGCTCTCCTCAGTGCTCTCTGGAACTGTTTTATTTGTATCATCCCTATATTCTTAACCTCTTTACCCTCCTCCTCCTTGCCTTAACTGAAATTTGCAAGTTTCCTTCACCCCTCTCCCATCTCTGCTCAGCAATCCACTTCTACTGAGCCCCCTTGAGCAGAGGTCATTGGTCATCCCATTGGACTCAGAGCTTGCCCATTTGTCAACCATTGCTAGCCCCTCCCTGCCAACTCCCTCTTTCTGTGAGGAACATGCAATCCAGCCCTCCCCCGTCTTCCAGGCTTCACGTACTTTCCTCTCATTCACTTTTAGCACATTACACTCTCCTGAAAGTTCTTTGGTAATTGTCATTTAGGTGCTGAATCCACTGGGTTTCACGTCTTAACTTGGGGCATTTGCTTCTCTTGATCCATTGTTTCTTTTTAAAAATATATATTTATTTATTTATTTTTAGAGATAAGGAAAGGGAGCGAGAAAGAGAGGGAGAGAGACACATTGATTGGTTGCCTCTCATACACACTCCAATGGGGGACTAAACCTGCAACCCAGACATGTGCCCTGATCAGGACTTGAACTGGCAACCTTTCTGTTTGCTGGACAACACCCAACCAACTGAGCCATACCGGTCAGGTATGATCCATTGTTTCTTGACAGATTCATTAGAAATTACTTTTTCCTGTTTCTCCTTATACCTGCTCTGGCCATTTTTCTCAGTCTCTTTTACAATTTCTGCCTCTTCCCCACCTCTTAAATGTAAGTATGCCTTGGACTTCTTCCTCAACTGCCTTCCCTTCTCACCTTCTGTGCTCTTCCAGTGGTTTGAATCACCTCTTATGTACTGGTGGGCTGACAGCTCACAAATCCACACTACCAGCCCCAGGCTCTCTCCTGAGCTTCACACTTTTGAGTGCAACTGCCTGCTGGACAGCACTAACTCAATGCTTCACTGAAACTCCAACTCCACATTCCCAACAGCATAGACCCTTTTCCATCTACCCAGGCACCCAAGCCAAAACCCAAAAGTCACCGTGACTCCCAACCTCAGTGACCACTTTTAACCAGTCACTGAGTGTTGTTAATTCTGCCTTTCTTCTCTCTCATAGCTCTCTCCTCCTCTCCATTTTCACCATAACTTATTTAATTTAGGTTCTCATTACCCTTTGCATAAAAGGTTAGCTTTATATTTTGAAAAATTTCAAATATGCATAGAGTATAATGAACTCTATACTTCCATCATCTAGATTTAATAAATATTAACCTTTTGCCATATTTACTTCATCTATTCTTTCTACTATATTTTACAGCAAATCCAGACATCATGACATCTGACTCATAAACACTTCACTATGTTATTTTATTATATTACTATAGTCACACCTGATAACATTAACAAGAACGCCTTAATATTATCTAAAAGTCTGCCTTCCAAATTTTCTCTTTACAGTTGGTTGGTTGAATCAGGATCCAAACAAGGGCCACACACTGCATGTAGTTTCCAAGAGGAAACAAAAATAGTCTGTTCCTTTGATCCTCCCCATTGACCTGTTGAAGAGATCAGGTCAGCTGTCTCGTCTCACCTGGGTTTTTGCAGTCTGACAGTCTCTTTGCCTTGGGTCTTGCTCCTTCCCACCCCTTCCCCAGTCAGTCTTCCACACTGCCATCAGAGCCATCTCTCCAAAATGCAGTTTGGATCATGCTACTTTCCTGCTTGAAACCCTTCAGTGGTTCCCACGAACTGCCACGATAAAATTCAGGCTTCTCCTTTGTCATATAATGTTTTCACCAATCTCTACCTAAATTTCCAATCTCATTTTTGTCCTCATACTATGAAGGCAAGAACCGTTTTTGCCCCCAAAACCTGGGGCTCACTCTCTGTCTGAATACCATCTATTTACCTCATTTCCACCTGGAAAACAACCTTTACTTCCCAAAGCTCAGCTCAAGTACCACCTCCACTATGGTGTTTTTCTGATTCCTTAAATTCCTACAAAGGAAAATTGACCATCTCCTCCTTCCATCCTGGCACTCCCAGTGCCCAGCTGCACATAAGTGTTTGCACTGCTGGCTCTTTCTGAGGCCCCTTGAGGCTGGGTCCTATTCCTTGTACCAGTCTTATCAGCCCTTGGGTGTGCTAGAAAATGGGCTTTTAATAAATGCTTATGAGTAGGTGAGTTAATAAATGAATAGATTTACATTGCAACCCGGGAAATAGTAGATTTGTTCCCAGAAGAAATTCCTAACAGTGTCTCCTGCTCACAGGTCTTTTTTTTCTTAAAGATTTTATTTATTTACTTTTAGGGAGAGGGGAAGAGAGGGAGAGAACCATCAATGTGTAAGACATCATTCGTCCCCCAACTTGGGACCTGGCCAGCAACCCAGGCATGTGCTCTAACTGGGAATTGAACTGCCGACCTTTGGTTCTCAGGCCAGTGTTCAATTCACTGAGCCATACTAGCCAGGCTGCTGACAGTTCTTGAGGCCAGACTCAGGTCACAGGGCCCCAGACATCCAGCCTATGGAATTGCATACTATGCCCTACAAGAGTCCTGTGGCTTTGGGTGACTCAGGTTCTATTACAAGACCATGGATTCTCAGTAAAGGGAAACATTCCTGAAAACATGGTCCTTGGGTAAGGACCCAAAGAAAGTTGTTTTCCTGGCCAATACAATTTATTGTCAAGAATAGCATAACTGGAAAAATGCTGATTAGCAGGCTATTCGTTTAGTGCCAGGTGTTTAAAAGTCTGTGAACTAATTTCATGTCACTGTGCCTGTCACTTCCCTCTTTTGGCCTGTGTTTTTTAATCTTCCAAGTGAAGATATTGGAATAGATGATCTCTAAGATCATTTCCAGCTCTATCATTTTATTATCTAATTCTTATGTAATACCACTGTAACATGTGTTTGATATGGTAAAGGTTTAAGAATTATCTATGGCATTTTACAGATGTGGAAACTGAGGGCAGCAGGGCAAGGGACACGTGAAGGTAACGTAGGGGTCTCAGTGTTTCCTGAGCTCTGTTTCATTAGCAATCAATACTTCTTCATTCCAGGGGCAACTGCAGTATCTTTCCCTTTAGAAAAGCTGGTCTGCTTTGTTCCCCAGGCTTGCAGAAAAATACAGGGGTCAGAGTATTAACATGGAAAATATTAGAGCACACTATTGTACTCCCACAGCCTACGAGGGTTTGAGTCTCACAGTATTGAAAATAAGAAAAGTCATTTGTGCTGAGACTGCCAGGGGCCATAGAAGAATGAGGCTGGTGAAGGAGAAGGGGAACAGATTTGAGCTGCTGGGTCTGCATTTCAGTGTCTGTGGGCTAGGCTGAGAGGAGGGGGCACCAATCCCAAGGGCATGATGACAAGGTCAGCCTCATCTCTTCTGTCTGTTCTTGGTAACAGCCAGTCTAGCTAGAAAGAGCAATCTGTCAAGTCTAATTAGAGTAGAAGAAAGTGAACAATGGGCACCCAGCTCTAAAATGACAGCTCAGTTTAACGGGGTGGAGGAGCTTGGGAGGGCTGTGGGCTTTGTGTGCTTGGAATTGGTTCCTTCAGCTGTATTCTTGCTGGACTCAAACTGCAAGACAACTTAAACTAGATTCTTATTTACTACACCAGGAATCTTCAGGTCCCTGAGTTTTTTAACATATGTAGAACCAGCAAAAGCAGAAGAGGACATGGCTGTGTTTCAAAGGTGAGGCTGTAATCGAAAATAGTTACATCATGTAGTGTGACATTGTACTGCGTGCATGTAACTTATATTTATTAATTTGTCCATGTTTCTCTTTTGTGTTTAATTATATTGGTAGTATTAACATTTCTTTTATTACTTTCACAACCCTTTTCATCAAAAGGTAAGCCTTTTGCATTCTTGAAGTTTCAGAGCAGCCTGAAATTTCAGTAAGACCACAATAAGCTTAATTTAAAATGCAAAAAAATTAAATTATATTTTTGGCTTTTCAATAGCCTACCTGATTTGGATATTTTAGTTCTTGCATGAAAAGTGGGTTTCACAGGAAAAGGGCATATTTTATAAATGGAATCAAATAAATATATTGCTTAAGATAAATAAAATACCTGAATGCAGGCTGTTGAAGCTTAAAAGCTCTGCCTGTGCATAATCTAAAGACTCAAATAACAGAGGCCTATCTGTTATCAGGAAACATTATCCTGAAGACTAATGGTTTGTTCATTTAACATTGCCTCAGTGTGGGGCGCTCAGACATCTTAAAGGTGTGAGAGAAAAAAAATCTCTGAAGTGGGCAAGAAGGAATGAGAAAAGAGTAAACACAAACAACTTATAAGACTCAGTTGGCATGATTTTGCTATTTTTTTCCTATGTGTTATTTCATTTAATCCTTGAAGAACCCTGTGAAGTATGTCACTGTTACCTTCACTTCATAGATTAAGGACAGTAAGGCCCTGAGAAGTTAGCCTAAGGATACAGAGAAATGCAGACTCGGGCCTTGAACCCAGATCATCTGGCTCCCAGTGCATCTCAGCACTGCATTTCTGGTGGAGTCAGGAGACATTACACTTTAAACACCATCCAATTTATCATAATAATGCCACCACGAGGACTCTTTTCTAATCTTAGATCTTTTATGGACCCGAGGAGGCTGTGGATTTCGGTGTGGTGTGTTTGTACCACTTACCTTTACTGCACGCTGTTCAGCTTTTATTTTTTAACGGCATCACTTGTTTCTTTTCTGTCCTTTCTTTTTTTTTCCTTTTATACACACATATTTGAATAAATTATCCTGTACAGAGATAAAGGAAAAGTCTGCCAATACTAAGCGCCTCACCCCGGACCCAGTCCTCTCCCCAGAGAAACCAGTTATCAATTTGGGGTATAACCAACTTGTTTTCTGTGTGTGTCTGCATCATTTGTGTGTGTGTGACTTTTAGAAACACATATGGTACCATTCTGTACTTCCTATTCTGCAACGTGCCTTTTTTTTTTAAATTTTTTAACTTACTGTGTCTCCTGGAGATCTCTTCACGGCAGTGTGTTTAAATCTAATTCACTGTTTTTAACTGTTACATAGCGTTCTATGTGCTGTCGTTTTACTGTTTCCTCTCCACATCTCCTCTGCTTTGGAAATGCCTAAGTGACACCAGTCAACATTTAACCATGGTTATTTTATGGGGTATGTAGAGATGGGCATAAGCTTTGTGGCTTATTAGAGTGTTAATAAGTGGGAAAGGAAGGAAATGTAAAAAGCATGGACCGCAGTACTCTGAGCTGAAAGGAGAAGCCTGGGGCAGATACAGTGTCCTCAGCAGATCTGTTACCTCTCAGGTGCAGAATTTTAGCATTTATTATTTTTTTTTAACCCACCCGTTCTCCAGAGATACATTTCTTATATGTAAGAAATAGTAATAACGTACTTGACAGGGTGCCATGAAGATGAAATGAGAATGCAGAGGAAAAACCACCAAAACCACGTATACTGAGACATGTAAGTTATGAATTGTGTTTGCTTACCCTTTTCCCTCCCTCCCTCCCTCTTCAGATGCCATGTTGTGAAGCATTTCCTCAAAGAAGGATGGTTGGTACATGGAGCTAGAAATGTTGTATTAGATATTCTGGAACAGGAATGTGCCTAAAAGCGGGGGCTCTGGAGACTGGCAGGTCTCTGGATTCAAGTCCTGATATGACTGTTTATTGGTTGTGTGACTTGGGTGATGTTTTGTCATATGTAAAATAAAGGTAGTAATAATAGTAAACTAAGCCTGTAGAGTTGTGGTGAGGTTTAAATGAGGTCATACATGTAAAGGGTTCATACGGTTTCTGGAATATAGGAAAGTCAGCTGCTGCCCCTGTCAGTCAGAGAAGTCGCAGTATGCTCACTCTATTTTCTGTCTAGAAAGTATCACTGTCCAGGTTCCTTGGATGTGACAATAAAGGCAGGCCTAATTTCAGGATTAAAGCACAGCTATTCATTGTTCCTTCAGTCCATAATTTTTTTAAAACAAGGATTCCCTGAGTGCCTACTGCATGTCTAATACCCTGCTGAGTACTGCGTGAAACATTAGGGAGTGCTGACAGGTGTTACACTGAAGGGCCTTAGCGTACGAGGTTAGCGCTGGGAAGAACTTTGTACCTGTCAAATGAGAGACATTCTGTAATACACTCTCTGGGTGACAGAGAATAACATAAACACAGGGTAGTATTATGGCTATACATGCCCAGTGGCTATTTTATCAAAATTTCCCATTAATTACCTTGAACTCCTGCTTATATGTTCCTTATCTAGCTTTTGAATTACTTTAGAAGCCGGCCTGGGTCTCATCTGTAGTACTTGAGCCATTAGATAATAAGCGAACACAGGGCTGGTTTCCTGGCTGGGGGTTGCTCTCACTTCCCCTCGAGAGTGCCTGGAAGCGAGGCCGCCAGAAGCTGGTGAGCAGCTGCTCTCCACACGGCCTAAGGCTTGGCTGAGTAGAAACGTGCAGATAGTCTGTTATTCCAGAGAAAGTAGCTGGTATATATTGAGTGGATTAAAATCCCCAAAGAGTAGAAACTGTCTTTAAGTGCCTGAGGATGCCACATGAAGGGACTGAAAGTCCTATTGGGGGCGGGGGATGGTAAATTCCCAGGAAATAAACCTACAGTATTTCCAAAAGTTCAGCCTAATCCAGCTCAGTCCAGGAAGCTTTCTCAGACCCACAGAGCCTGTTTTCCATTGTGTTTATAAACCTATTCCAGCAGGCCTAGCTGGACATAAAGCACCACCTCGGCTGCCAAGCACAGAAGCCACATGTAGCTTTTGGTTTAAGAATCAGTCCAGGCAGCAGATGCTCTGAGTGCTTGGAGTGGCAGGCTTATTCCTGATGTAAGAATAAGCACCCTTTGTCTTAATTCCACACCTAAATTGGGGATAGACCATTCTGATTGTTTAAAGGAGCTATGTTAAATCATTCTTTTAAGAAAAAAATCACAGTGTGAAAAGGTGTTATTTTTCAGAGAGCCCTTTTCCTGCTGAAGGGATTTCTTAGCGGACAAAAAAATCCACTAGTTAAATCATACCTCTGTGAAGAAGAGATTCTTAAGTGTAAGGATCAGGATAATTGGGATTCTACCACCCTTTCTGAAGGTAATCTCTTTGTTTTTAGCTTTATTTGGTAAAGAGGTGCAACTTCCTGAAATTTTTGCCTTGAAACCCAGAATAAAAACTTGTAGCATGTTAGGATTGTGTAGATTGGCCCTGCTTTTCACAGGCAAGAGTTCAGGGCCCCCAAAATATGCTTTTCAAATCATTATTAGCAATGAATTTATTTTGCCCTCCTGCAAGAGGTAAATGTACCAGGTGTATGAAACTTGAGAGCCCATTTTCCAAGGAAGAACAAAGAGAAGGCAGGCACCCCTCCCCCTTGGAGAAGCCAGCTTGCTTTGTCTGAGCCGACTCCCTCTGAGGACTGCAGCAGGAGAGGCTTAGAGCTGGGTCCCTGCGGATTAGTTCAGTAACACTTGGTTCAGCCATTCTGGGGATGTGGGGAGATGTGTGCCTGCCTGCCCAGTATTACTGTTATCAGCTGCCCTGTTCATGTATCTTCCCCCAAAGGACACTTTCATAACATAGTAACACTTAGGGAGACATTCCTCTCCTTTACTTCAGGTTCCCTGTAAATAAGCAAATGTCAAGCATTTTCTTGGGTTCTGTTCTTGGACAAGAAAAAAAAAATCAGAGATATTTTAAATTAAAGTTAGAATGGTCTGAGAGTGAGAGACAGAATATTTAGCCTATTAATAGCTGTAGACCAGCTCTGACAAAAGACTGCTCACATTTCCTGTGTATCTGTTGAAATTTAGGATTAATTCTAGGTGGTTATTTCTGAGATTATCCAAAAGAGAAGATAGCCAGGTGCCATTGAACCCCAGGAGCCTCCGCTTCTCATTTACACTTACTTATACATGATCTTTCCAGTCTGCTACCCACAGCTAATCTACAGGCGTGGACACATCTTCCTTGAGGACTCTGCTGCACCTACCCTAGAACTAGCTCCACTTCACCTTCTCCCATCCCTTTGTCTATAACTAATGTAAATCCTTTCAGAATGACTTACATCTTTCTCCCCTATGCTTGATAAATAAAAACAGTTGCAAAACTCCAGGATAATGAACATACTGTCTTTTCTACCTAGCCAGGTTGCTGGTGGTTTACAGTCCATGCCCTAAGATCAGTCTCCTTCTCTCTCTCCTCCTTCTTCTTTTGCTACCAATGGCATAATAAACCCTTTCTTTTAAATAGGCTTTCAGCTGTGGAAGTTAAAATTTTAGTTTAACACCCTGATACACCAAGTTACTATATGTCCATTCCTCTTTGTCCTCCAAACATGAGCTCTCTGTGCTCATCTGCTTGGATCCAGATTGTGAAGCCTAAGTGGTTGCGTACAGGACTCAGGAGTCCAGCCTTCCTTCTCCAGGACCCTCGAAGCCTTCAGGTCCAGTTGGGCTCCTAATTATGGTGTTTCTTCTGCTGCTGCATGAAGGAGAGGGTCCTGTTTTGAACCAAGGCCTATAATTTATGCCTACAGCTATGCCCTCATGGGAGATGAGAATCTCCATGTCAAAGAACGGAGAACTGATAAACAGCATGACTAGTCCAAATTGTTACCAACCGAAGAAGGGTGGGGTCTTGTCTTTCTCCAGATATAAATCATGGGAGGCGATGATAGAACAGAAAATGTTTATTAGGCTTTTAGATGGAAGAAACCAAACCTTGATGCATTGAGGGAGTGGACACTGAAAGCAATGTAACTCTTGAACCTCTGCTGAGCCTGCATTATTTTTTAAAAGATTTTATTTATTCATTTTTAGAGAGAGGGGAAGAGAGAGAGAAAGAGAGAGAAAAACATTGATGTGAGAGAGAAACATCGAGCCCTGGATGAGTCTGTTCCCTGGTTGATCTTTTAGGTCTCTCCTTCAGTGGGCTGGTGAAAGTGCAGTGGGTCTTCATGCCCAGACATACTGTATGTGTCTCATTAGCCTTTTAAATCTCCACCTGGGATAGCCCAAAAGGATGTAGTCTTAAGAGCTATTGCACAGCACAGTTTTAGGGACTTTCCCTTAGCCCGATTGTATCGTTTCTTCAGTGGAAAGGATTCCTAGCTCTGTGTTTTTATTGGTGGGGGGAGAAACGGTATGCTGTTATTCTGGCTTTGTGAGTGGATCTGGGCCCCCATTGCTTTCTTGCAGGTAGCCTTCTACAAAATGTCTACTCATTGGTCTTTACTCCCTTACTAGAAGAAAAACAGATGGACGATTCTTACACTTATTGCACTGAATCTCTGTACATGGAAGGGGCAAGAAGGTTATCAGCACATCATCTGGGCAAGCTGAAGGACAGAGCTTTGTAAGAGAAAGCATCAGCTTAATGAAGGGCAACATAAAGCTCTATGCAGTATAAAAACAGAAAAGCTGCACTTTGGCATCATCTTGCAGGTTATGATTCCCAGCAATCGCGCTGGCTCAAGAGCAGAAGTGCAATTCATCTTTCTGTGTGCTCAGCCATAGGGGGAGAAGGGTGGTACCACAATTCTCTCCCAGTGGATGGCGATGACGTGTTCTACGCAGATGGTTGCAGAGGCTCCTGTCAAATGAATGAAGAGAACAAGGAAGTGGGGAGAGGAGGAGGGACTCTAAAATGGCACTGCAGCAGTCCCGGAATAAAAATGAGGGGCCATGGTGAGAAATAAGCACAACCACCTTGAAACTCAAACCCCTGCCTGTTTGTTTGTTTTTTCCATTTTGCTCCTGATAATCTCTTCCAATATTTTGTAAATAACTTAAAGCGGGATACAATAAATAAGAGACTCCCTATCAGGTTCCATTTTTCACTCTCCTTTAGGACTGTCCTAAGTAACTATTATACCACAAAAATCAAATACACCCTGTTTAATAAGCTTTAGGAAGCATTAAAAACAATCAAATCCTTTGAAACATTGTATACTAAAACCATTATGGGCCTCTAGGTTTCTTTTCTCAACACAAATGCTGCTCCGGTTGCGCTCATGCCTTTCCTTTTTGTTTGGTGGAGGCACACCGCGCCCTGAGCGCAACCATGTTTGGAACGTCTGTCCAGCCTGTGCCCTGGCCAGGAGCACGCTGCAGGCGTTGGCTCCCCGTTTCCACCAGCAAACGGCGCTGTTTTCCGGGTTTCCCCTGCCACCGCCCTACTCACCGAGAAAGTCATTTCCGCTGAGGCCCAGCAAAGCTGCATTTTGGCACGCCTTGCTGGTCGCGTTTAAGGCAGCCAGCACTGTCTGCTAACATTTCTGAACCATTATGTCTTTGTGATAGTTTCTAATACTTGAAAACTTGCTTGTTGGGTGCTTTGAAAGAGTGGAAATCCTAAAAAAAAAAAGTGTTTGAGATTGCGTAATCACTGAATTTTTAAACAACTCAAATGAATTTCAACTTAGTAAAATAAATATAACCTCTGACTCGAGAAAGAGAGAAAAGGCAATATATGTTGAAAATTAGAATGCTTTATAAAAATTCCCCTTCCTGTTTATTCCAGACTCTGCCAGTGTAGAAAGCCGCTCGCGAAAATTCAGCTGCGGCGCCATCTGCTGGACTCCCTGAGACACTGAATGGCCCCGCCCAGGAAGAAGAGATTGCGTCGCAGGTGAGGCCCATGCTGGGTAAGACTCTGGCACCTCGGTAGCATTCACATTCAATGAACGCAACAAACATGAGACTAAACTGAACCTCTGCAGCAAAATGGCCTCAGTTTTGACGAGCCCTTGGGCATAAATGAAGTGACATGTTTTTTAAGTGTCGTCTTAGGAAAACCTGAGGCTTTGAGAGAAGAGGCATAATTCATTTTGTTACACTCACACGTCTATCAGGTGCAAGGCTGAAAACAAACTGTATTTTTCATCACTGTACACAGAAAAGTATCAGGAACAAAAGTTACAGGGTATTTGTTCTCCTGAACGGGACTGATTTTGCTGAATGAAAGCACTTTTAAAAGTGAAGAGAGTGACAGAAACAAAATTAATCTGGGAGCAAGGAGGTGTTAATATTGTGGCCACGGCCATAGTTTGTTATAATCACTAATCCCTGCTACCGTTTTCCAAACACTTAAGTCTGTTCTGATCTACTTGAAGATTTTCTTTTTAGGAGACTTGAGACCCTTTCCACACAAAGGTCTACGTCCATTGGCAAACACATTTATATACATCAACATAAACCTGCCTTCACCATTGTTGCAAACTTTTCAAAGGCCGTAATCAGATCATTTCATACTACACGTAAGTCGGACCATTATACTGTTCACCTTAAACTTACACACAGTGCTGCATGTCAATGTTCTCAGTAAAACTGGGGAAAAAAAGAAAAGGAATCCCTTTCCTCCTGTATTTACTGACATTGGCTTCCAATGTGGCTGCTTTCCCTCCTTGGGTTTGCGGTGCATATTCCCCATCTTATATGAATGTTCATGTTTCTGGGTTCTTCCCTTGCACTGAATTCTCAGACCCCAGGGACGATGTCAGAAGAGTTCGTGAGCAGCCTAGGCAGAATTTGCCTCACCCCTGCCCTGGCCCTCTCTGCTGCTAGCTGTCAAAACTGAGAAGAGATGCTGGTCGGGTTGGCTAGGAGGAGGAACTGGATCTCCCAAGTGCAAGCCAAACCCATTTTAAGCCACAATTACCTGGTTTCAATTCCAGCCCCACTTGGTCAGGAGTCATCTGTCCCTCCATGCTCCTCCATGTAGCAGACAGACTGCGTGGCTGGTGGGGCCAGCAGTGAGACAGGGTGTCTGGGACTCTGCTGTGGGTTGAAAGGATGCCCATCATCTGTCCTTTGTATTGTCCTTTGTTACCTAGGTTTAGCCTCCCAGGTGCACTAATATCAAGTATACCATAGAAAAGGTGAGAGACTCGTGACCCCTTACCCAGGGGTGTGGTACTGGATGCTAATGACCAAAGTAAAGCCCTGGCTTTCAGTGTTAAAAAAAATAATAATGAAAAAAATACAAAGGTCATAATCAGAAAATGCTTGGGGAGCTGGTAGAAATCAGAATTTTAGAGCAGAATTACAGTTGGCCCACCCATCTGGAAAAATATAGTATTACTGATGGCAACATTTGTAGTGGAAATGTTATCAAACACAGTTCTGACCCTTTAAAACTTGATAATAACTTTCTAACAAAAGTAAGTTTTTGTGTTCTGTAATGAGCGTATAATGGTTTACCTGAAAGAAAAGAAGTAGCTTTACCAACAATATAGCCTATTGGGACATCACTGGTTATGTAGTCCTTGGGGTCCATGCCACATGATTTCCATATACAGGGTCTGGCACAAATAACACCCCTTTTTAATTACAAAGTCTTTTATTACAATATCATAAGCATGTAATTCTGTAACATAACCATATCACACCCAAGTTCACCATATGACATTTTAGGTGAAATATTCAAATTAAAACTATAAATCATTATATCCATATTATTACCCTACCAACCACACTCAAGCAGGTGTTACTTTTGCCGGACCCTGTACAGTTGGCATTATAAAGACATGCTTTGGTGCTTCAGTAACTAAGCCACTATGAGTGAGACCTACTGATTTTACTGCCACAGTGAATAGTGTTCAGAGAAAATGTCAACTCTCCATATGGGTGCTTGAAGAAGATAACTAAGAAAACAGGATGAGAAATAAAATAAAATTCCATTGTGATAATACATGGGTGGTCTGTATACAGAACTAGAAAACTGAGTATATTTTCTATTTTGAATGAACAGAGTCACTGGGTACCAAATCATGAACAGTAAAGAAAATATTTGAGGGCTAATGCCACATCTATCTCACCTCTCTTCTATTAATGTATTTGTAGAGGAGAGTTATTCATAGACACAAGTAGCTCAATAACAAACCAGCACCGTGAGTGGTGGCATGAAGTGGAGAGTTGTACATCTCAGGGAAGGCACTCCCAAGGCCTCTTGCTTGGGGATCAGAGGTGCAGCAGTGAGAACCAGGTACCTTGAGTCCTCCCAGGCTTTCTCTTATATGGCCCAAGGCAGTCCGTGGAAACTGAATGTTTTCTCTTCTGTGCTTCTCCTTACTTCATTTTGTTTGTTTAGGGGGTGATTCCACCCTCAGAACAAGCCACATATACAAACTACCTGTCAGTCTCTTCCCAGATATCCCAAGAGTATTCACTGAGTGCTATTTCTGGTTAACCCAGTATAAAAAGACTACCCATTTGCCCAGCAACTGAGGTTGGGGTTCAGATATTTTGTGTTTGGCAAATAGTGAGGGAAAATTTTTCTAGAGATGACCTCGCCCTTGACTTTTGGCCTGTTCTAAATTGGGCCTCTGCTAGAATGTGACAATTCTCTCAAAAACATGCCATAGATTGAATTGGTAGAAATTTATATCTGGACCCCAGGGTTAGGTAAGTGTGTCTCCTATGGTTAAAACCCTGATTTCACAGAGGAATTGCTTTAACAGTGTCAATTCAACTCACTTTTGTTCTCTCAGCGTAGACCAGTCTTCTTCTTTCCCCTTCCTGCACAATGTCAGGTTGACTCCTGCACATTATTAGTAAGTCTTGGATTTTTGGCCACTCCTCTGAGATTTCTGTGATATCCCCACCCCCCCAAAAAGGGAGGGTTCCCTGTTGAGCTCCTAATACCTCATGGTTCCCCATCATAGCTCTGTAGTACCATATTGTCACTGCTTATCTGTCTCCCATACTAGAATCTTATAACCTATGAAAATGGGGTCAAGGCTATTATTATTTTCATTCTGCATCTTCAGTGCCTAATTAGTGCCACAGATCAAGCACGTGTGAGGTAGGAAGTCAACACACAGAGATGGGAGGGACAGTATTTCTGATGGAGGAATTGGCTTAAGCACAGCACCTATGCGCAGGTGGAATGCCGAGGAACATGAGTGTGGGCCAGATGAAGCCTGAAGGGGACTGACAGGAGGCCAGATGGGAAAGAGACTGAGGTGGTTATGAATATTGTGAATGTTAGTTTAAGGTAGTGGTCATCAGAAGTTGAAATAGTTGCAAATGATGACATTTCTCGTATATTGTATATCATTTGTATCTGGACCCTAGGGTTAGGTAAATATGTCTCTTACAGTCAAAACCTTGATTTCACAGAGGAATTGCTCTAACAATGTGTTTTGCATACATTTTCATCAAAAATGTAGAGGCTTAGATCTAGCCCATTCCGCTGGTGAAAATATGACTTAATTGGCAAAACCAGTCTACATAGAGAGTCAACCTAGTCAGTTAATTAAATTTATTTTGTATCGAAAAAGTTTAACTTCACTTTTTAATTAAAAATACTATATTACTACAGGTTCTTCCACAACCTCACTAGTGACTTCTAATTCTAAGATAGCCCTTGTCCAAGCCACAGAGGCCTGCCAGGAATTTGTCCAGGGAATGAAATAAGGCACTGCCCTGCCAGTGTTTCTTACTTGGCTCTCAAGAGATTCTCCCTCAGGCGTGATGCATTCTCAAGTCATCCGGTCCTCTGGGGACAAAGCATAGTTCAGGGTGACTGAGTGTTGCCTTTCTGTTGTGAAAAGTTGGAGCAGTTGGGAAAGGGCTGCTGGAAAAGAGAAATCGGCTCAATGCCTGCCATTCCCAGGTAGATCACTTCAAGAAGAGGGGACATTTGGTAGTTCACAATCTGGAAGTCGAGCCCCTTAATCCCATCCATGCTGTGTACTCTCACATTTGAAGACTGGTTCTAAAGAACCTGGATTTTATCCTAATGAGTAGGCTGTACAAGAGGTACAGAGAGAAAATATTACAGACTCTGTTTATACTTTTCCGTGTCATCCTCTTAAACTTTCTATTTTAGTACATGTTTATAATTTACATAAAATTGAAGTACAATAGTATATAAATAATTCCAAAATAAATTATGTGTGTGTGTGTATTAGAGAGGCTATGTAAACATTGGTTTAGTGATAGGCACATGTAACCAAAAAAAATTTGAGGACCGCTTTGAGGCACAGTGGAGAGCCACCAAAGGTTTCTGAGTAAGGAAGTAAAAATGAGCATAATTGCTGACTGCAGGTGATAGCAAGAACCAGCGCCAGGCATCAAGGAGGATGCAGAGAGCGAGCTACCAAGCCTGCCTTCAGACCTGGCCGCCTGGCTGCGCATGGGAAACCGAGTAACAATAGTGCGTGGTACATGGTGCATAGCTACTTACAGAAAGGACAGTGAGGAAGAAATTTAGGGGAACATGGAAAGAACAATTGTTTTTTCTTCTCTTTTTAAACATGCATTTCTTGAAGAAAAAGATGAATTTCTAGCAAGGCCCTAAATGGTGATGGCCTCACTACACTATTTTTATTTCGAATTCCAAGCATTCTGTTTGGTCATGTTCCTTCTCCATTTTTAACCAGCAAATTGACATTTTATTTCTGATCTGGGGGGCGATATATTTTGGTTCTTAGAAAAAGAAACATCTAAAAATGTGAGATGGTGATTTAGAAGCACTTATTTCTGTAATCCTGGTCTTTCAGAAGATCTCAACATTATAATGGTTACAATGTCCAGGGAAAAAGGAAGTTAGGGGAGTAATTTCAGGAGCTTCCCTATTTTTAGAAATTCTACTGTAACCAAAATTTCCCAGAGAGAGGGATTTTTAAAAAGTTCCCAAAGAACATCATAATAAGGCATAATAATACCTTTTACTTGTGTGTAATAGATCCAATCTCAAAGGATTTCCATGATCCTACCCTTGCCTTCCCACCAGCCATGTCTCCACTGAGTGTAAGGGTGATAACAGAGGCCAAGAGGCATAGACTCCCAGCCTGAACAGGAGTTCAGGCCTCCTGGTAAACACTATGTTGGAAAAGAACCCTGCAGTGCCCACCCAGGTGCTTACTCATACCCCACTCTCCTCCCAGTAACACTACAGGCATTACTTTAGCCATTTAACAGAAGAAAAAGACAAGACTGGGAGAAGATAAGTATACCTGTCAATTGCACAATTACTGAGGAGAGCTGGAATTCAGCACAGGCCTGTCTTACCCAGAGCCTGTTTTAATGCCTAGGTAACAACTGATAATTTTTGGTGGGATAGTCTCAGTAGAATGGTAGAGGTAGAAGAAAGATTATGTGGGCTTTATTTACTTACTTATCAAATATTTATTGAGGAGGGTGAGACTTCCAGCTATGGCAAATGAGGAAGTGGGCAAATCCATTCCCCCAGAGAGCAACTATAGAGCTGGAAAATAAAAATGATGAAAGCAGCCATTTTTAACATTCTGGAAATCAACCAAGGACATACAATAATCTGATAAGCATTCATGCTTGAATAGCTACTGAAGTTCAACAATGGGAATAATAACAATGGGAATCTGTAGCATCCTTTTCTGAGAATTTTCCTGTTTCCTGGCCCTCCCCCAGTCCAGTCAGCATGGAGATTTTGCCAGGTGGGGGGTTGCTGTGAGGACCAACAGCTTTGCTGCCACAGTCAAAGAGGGGTCACTTGATTTGGAACAAGAGGAAGGGCCAATGATTCTACTAACCTGATGTTACAGTTGTGGCTGGGCAAGTGTATTCCTGGCTGAGGTTTGTACGCATTTATATCTGGGAACAGAGGGCGTAAGATAGCCACATTCTCCTGGCTAACCCTGTGGGTTTGTGCAAACAGCAGTTGTGAAAGGCCCAATGGACAGTAAAAATAAAAGCTCAAACAAAATTGAAAATAGCCTGAACTTTGAATATGCTCCCCTGCTCACACACTAACCCATTATCACAGGTCAGAATTCTTACTAGCTTGAGGTGTTTGAGCACAATTTCTGTCCCATCATTGGCTGACCATTAGGCTACTTAGACCCAGGGGCAACCATAGGAAACCACATTTTAAAATAAAAACAAGACAAGGACTTTCGGCCAAGGTAGAGGCGTAGGTAGACACACCATGCCTCCTTGCATAACCAAAAGAAGGACAATGGCAATTTAAAAACAAAAAAACAGAACTAACAGAAAATCAAACTGTATGGAAGTCCCACAACCAAGGAGTTAAAGAAGACACATGCATTCAGACCAATAGGAGGGGCAGAGCCGGGCAGAGAGGACTCAGGACAAAGTGGTGGCTGGCAGACCCTGTGAGACGGCAGATTGTGGAGCAGGGCGCACAAGGCTGTAGCTGGTTGGCAAGGCAGTGGTGGGTGGGCCCTGCAAGGCAGCAGATTGCAGACTGGGCCATCCCACATTGCAGATAAACATCCCATCATGTGCAGGTAAACTGGGAGAAACAACTGGGGAGCGGGACAGACTAAGCAACCCAGTGTCCCAGCGTAGGGGAATAAAGCCTCAAACCACCGATTGAAAATACCTGGCGGGGTTGAAGCAGAAGTGGGAGAAACTCCCAGCCTCACAGGAGAATTCATTGGAGAGACCCATAGGGTCCTAGAACGTACACAAGCCCACCCACATGGGAATCAGCCCCAGAAGGGCCCAAATTGTTTGTGAGAAGCGGCAGAAGGGACTGAAACCTGAGAGAGTGGAGCAAGCACCATTGTTCCTTCTCAGACCCCTGCCCCACATACAGCGCCACAACACAGCGACATGGGTTATCACACCCTGGTGAACACCTAAGGCTCTGCTCCTCACTATGTAACAGGCACGCCAAGACAAAAAAAAAAAGCCCAAATGAAAGAACAGATCAAAGCTCCAGAAAAAATATGACTAAGATGAAGAGATAGCCAGCCTATCAGATGCACAGTTCAAAACACTGGTAATCAGGATGCTCACAGAATTAGTTGAATTCGTTCATGAATTAGATGAAAAAATGAAGGCTACACTAAGTGAAATGAAGGAAAATGCACAGGGAACCAATAGTGATGGGAAGAAAACCGAGACTCAAGTCAACGGGGTGGACCAGAAGGAAGAAACAAACATCCAATCAGAAAAGAATGAAGAAACAAGAATTCAAAAAAATGAGGAGAGGCTTAGGAACATCCAGGACATCTTTAAATGTACCAACATCTGAATTATATGGGTACCAGAAGGGGAAGAGGAAGAGCAACAAGTGGAAAAGTTATTTGAACAAATAATAAAGGAGAACTTCCCCTAAATATGCAAATAGATAATTAACTGCAAAGAGATCCACACCTAAACACAATATACAGACTGTTGAAAGCCAACAACAAAAAGAAAATCTTGAAAGCATTAAGAGGAAAACCACCATCATGTACAGCAAAGCATCAATATAATTGACAGAAACCAAGGAGTTTTCTCATCTGAAACAATGGAGGCTGGAAGGCAGTGGACGGCTCATTCCAAGCGTGAAAGAAAAAAACTAACAGCTCTGACTGGTGTGGCTCTCTTGGCTGGGCATCCTACCACAAAATGAAAGTCACTCATTCACTTCCCGGTAAAGGCACATGCCTGGGTTGCAGGTTTGGTCTCCCAGTCCGGGTGTATGTGAGAGGCCACCAATTATTTATCATATCAATGTTTCTCCCCCTCTTTCTCCCTCCCTTCCCCTCTCTTTCTTAAGATTAAAAAAATAACAATTATAATTTTACATCCCACAAAACTATCTTTCAAATGTGAATTAAGATATTCCCAGATAAACAGATCTGAAGGGATTTGTCATCAGTAGATCTGCTCTACAAGAAATGCTAAAGGGGATCCTCCATCCACTTCCAGCCAAGATGGAGGCATAGGTGGACACCCTGTGCCTCCTCTCACAACCAAGATTAAGGACAAAAAAATATAGAACAAACAAACAAAAAAAATCCCCAAACAGGACAGAGAGAAAATTGAATTGTATGGGAGTCCAACAATGATTCACCCAGACAGTAAGAGGAGCAGAGTCTGCAGCCAGCAGAGTCGGGTCACAGCAGGATAAGACCGTGGCTGGTGATCCCAGGCGTGCAGTCACCCCAGGCGCACAGGTGGCAGTTGCCAGTTGCTGAATGTGAGGAGGCCAAGCAGGGCACACAAGGTGGCTGACCGCGGACACACAGTCTCGCACAGATAAACCAGGCGAAAACGGTCAGCAAGACAGACTGCGCAACGCAGGGCCCCAGTGCTGGGAAGTGAAGCCTTAAAGCACCCACTGAAAACACTTGTAGGGACTGAGGTGCTGGGAGGGAGTCCCAGCCTCACAGGAGAGTTTGTTGGGGAGACCCACGGGTCCTGGAGTATGCGCAGGCCCACCCACGCAGAAATCAGCACCAGAAGGGCCCAATTTGCTAGGGGAAAGTGGCCGAAGGGACTGGAATCTGTGAGAGAGCGCAGAGCAAGCGCCATTGTTCCCTCTCGGACCCCGTCCCCACATCCAGCATCACAACCCAGCGAATGGGCTGCCCCACGCTGGTGAACACCTAAGGCTCTGCCCCTCACAATGTAACAGCCGCCACTAGACAAAAACAAAAACAAACAAACAAACAAAAAAAGGATGGCCCAAAAGAGAGAACAGACTGGAGCTCTGGAGCTAATTCGTCTGAGTGACCAGGAGGTGCTCAGACGAATCAGATGCACAGCTCAAAGCACTGGTAGTCAACCTATCAGAAGCACAATTCAAAGTTCTGGTGATTAGGAAGCTCACAGAATTGGTTGATTTTGGTCGCAAATTAGATGAACAAATGAAGGCTACACTAAGTGAAATGAAGGAAAATGCACAGGGAACCAATAGAGATGGGAAGAAAACTGGGACTCAAATCAATGGAGTGGACAGAAGGAAGAAAGAAACATCAACAGAAAAGAATGAAGAAACAAGAATTCAAGAAAATGAGGAGAGGCTTAGGAACCTCTAGGTCATCTTTAAATGTTCCAACATCTAAATTATAGGGGTACCAGAAGGGGAAGAGGAAGAGCAACAAGTGGAAAAGTTACTTGAACAAATAATAAAGGAGAATTTCCCCAATCTGGCAAAGGAAATAGACTTCCAGGAAGTCCAGGAAGCTCAGAGAGTCCCAAAGAAGTTGGACCCAAGGAGGAACACACCAGGGCACATCATAATTACATTAGCCAAGATTAAAATGAAGGAGAGGATTCCAGAAGCAGCAAGGGATAAAGGCAGAGTCACCTACAAAGGAGTTCCCATCAGATTGTCAGCTGATTTCTCAAAAGAGACCTTATAGGCAAGAAGGGGCTGGAAAGAAGTATTCCAAGTCATGAAAGTCAAGGACCTACATCCAAGATTGCTCTATCCAGTGAAGCTGTCATTTAGAATGGAAGGGAAGATAAAGTACTTCTCAGATAAGGTCAAGTTAAAGGAGTTCATCATCACCAAGCCCTTATTATATGAAATGCTAAAGGGACTTATCTGAGAAAAAGAAGAAAAAAAATAGGACAGTAAAAAGACAGCAAACTCACAGATATTAACAACCACACCTAAAACAAAGCAAACTAAGCAAACAACTAGACCAGGAGTAGGAACACAGAAGTGGAGATCACATGGAGGGTTTGCAACAGGGGAGTGGGAGGAGGAGGGAGGGAGGGAGAAAAGGTAGAGAGAATAAGTAGCATAGACGGTGGGTAGAAAATAGACAGGGGGAGGGCAAGAATAGTGTGGGAAATGTAGAATCTAAAGAACGTATGACACATGGGCATGAACTAAAGGGGGGGAATGTGGGTGGGAGGGGGTGTGCAGGGTGGAGGATAATGAAGGGGGAAATGGGACAACTGTAATAGCATAATCAATAAAATATAATTTAAAATAAAATAAATTTTTAAGATAAAAAATAAAAAATGAAAAATAACTTAAAAATACATGGTAAAAAAGTCTACATAAAAAATAAATGGCACCCTAAAAATATTTATTTAACATAAAAGGTGGCAGTAAAGGAGGAACAGGGGAGGAATAAAGGAAATATAGAAAACAAATACTAAAATGGCAAATGTAAATCAAATCTATCGATAATTACATTAATTGTGAAAGTTCTAACGATCCCAGTCAAAAGACAGAAATTGACAGGCTAGATAAGAAAGCAAGAACCAACCATGAGATGTCTACAAGAGACACCTTAGATTTGATGACATAAATAAATTAAAAAGATTAAAAACGATATACAAGGGCTATAGTAAGCATAACAGAGCTGGATGGCTATATTAATTGTAGACAAAATAGCTAAAAAATGTTACTAGAAATAAACAGGGACATTTAATAATGATAAAGGAATCAGTTCATCAGGAAAATTTAATAATTATAAACATGAATATATATATAAACAGATCTCCAAAATACATAACAGAAAAATGGACAGAATTAAAGGGAGAAATTCAACAATGATAGTTGGAAATTTTAATACCCCATTCTCATTAATGAATAAAACAACCAGATAGAAAATCAGCAAAGATAGTCCTGGCCAGGTAGCTCATTTGGTTAGAGTATCATCCTGATACACCAAGGGGGTTTGATCCCAGGTCAGGGTGCATACAAGAATCAGCCAGTGAATGCACAAATAAGTAGAGCAACAAATTGATGGTTCTGTCTCTCACATCAATCAATCAATAAATAAAAGTGTCCTCACCTGAGAACATTGTTTCATTGCTTAGAGAGAGAGAGAAAAGGAGAGAGTGAGAGAGAAAAACATCAATTGGTTGACTTCTGTATGCACCCTGACGGGGGATCAAACCCACAACCTAGATATGTGCCCTGAACAAGAATTGAACCCACAACCTTTCAGTGTATGGGACAATGCTCCAACCGAGTCAGACTGGCTGGGCAATTAACAAACAAACAAAAAAAGTTAAAGAAGAAAATCAGGGATAGAGAATACTTTAACAACACTATCAACCAATTTGACTTGATTGACATCTATAGAAATCCAGTCAAGGACTGGAGAATAGACATTTTTTGCAAGTGTGCATGGAAGATTCTCCAGAAGAGGTCATAATTCTGGATACAAAACAAGTGTTCAATAAATTGAAAGTAATTCAAATCATACAAACTATGTCCTCTGACCACAATGGACTTAAATTAGGAACCAACAACAGAAAGAAAGCTGAGAAATCCCCAAGTATTTGGAAGTTAAACAGATTTCTAAATAGTCCATAGGTCAAAGAAGATATCACCAGGGAAATTTTAAAATATTTTGAACTGAGTAAAAATGAAAACACAACATATAAAAATTTCTGGAATACAGATAAGAGGTGCTTTTAGGGAGACTCTAATGTCAGAAAAAAAGAAGTATCTCTAATGAGTAACCTAAGCTTCTGCCTTAAAGTAAAAAATAAAAATAAGTGCAAACTAAACCCAAGGCAAGCAGAGGGTGGAAATAAAGATTAGAAGAGAACTCAATAAAATATTTTTTAAAAAAGAAAAGAAAAACACTTCTGCATTATTGGTTCTTTGAAAACATCAACAAACTTTTTTTTTTAATACTCACCCAAGGATATGTTTATTGACTTTAGAGAGAGAGGAAGGGAGAGAGACACACAAACACACCTGCAGCCTAGTTATGTGCCCTGACTGGGACTGAACTCACAACCTTTTGGTGTACGGGATAATGCTCCAACCAAATGAGCCACCAAGCCAGGGCAAGATCAACAAACTTTTAGTTAGATTAACCAAAGTGGGGAGGAGAGGAACAGAAAGAAACAGAAGATACAGGTTACCAATATATGGAATAAAAAAGGGAACATATGTGTCCAGCCTACAAAAATTAAAATAATGTAAGTGTATGTTATGAATAACTTTATACCAATAAGTTAGACAACTTAGATGAAATAGAAAAATCCCTAGACTTCCAGTCAAGATGGCAGCATAGGTAAACATGGCTCACCTCTTCACACAACCACATCAAAATTGCAACTAAAATATAGAACAACCATTACTTAGAACCATCAGAAATCAAGTTGAATGGAAGTCTAACACCTACGGAATTAAAGAAACCACAACCATCCAGACTAGTAGGAGGGGTGGATGTGGAACAAACAGGTCCCACATCCATGTGTGGTGGATAAAAATTTGGGAGGGATATCTCTGGAGTGAGGAGTCCCAGCCCCACACCAGGCCACTAAGCCCAGGGTTCCAGTGCCAGATAAGACCCCATAACTCATGAGTGCAAAAACCAGCAGGGATTGAGTTGGTGGAAGAAACTTATAGAGTCCCAACCAGTTCCCTTTGAAGAACCTACATATGAACTTAATCAGACTCACTCCCTCTGAGCTCCAGCACTGGGGTAGCAGCTTGAAAGGCACCAGTGGCACACAGGGAGGACCTGAAGTGTCTGGCATCAAGGCAAGAGCTGAAGAACATCCTTCTCCCAGACAGAAAGGTTAGCCATTGTCCCTTTTCTAAACCCGCACAGCGCCACAGAGCAAGCAGACTGTCACCATAACTGAGACTCCATCAACCTGGCTAACACTGTTGGCTGCACCCTGGAGACCCCCAGAGACTGTGTCCCACCAAAGCTGCTTTTACATATGAATGACTGGTCTTGATTCAAGCTTCACAACTTCCTAAATCCTATCAAACAAGCAACAGCCAGCTTCAGTGAGTCCCCAAGCCCCCATATCTCTTGCTAAGGGAACCCAGCAACCTGCACTAGCAGTAACCAGCCTAGATTCACAGCTTGGGAATCTCCAAGCTCAGAACAAGTAGCAGCCATCTCAGATTGCTCTATAGCTCAGGCAAGGGGGCCCTGGGCAAAACATAGGTGGAGGTTGACCTTAGCCTGCACTGCCCAGGAAAACCAAGAGCCTATGTACCCAATGGACAACTATAGACTATGTCGAAGTGCCACCCCTAGCTCCTGTACAGCTAACCCTCCATGGAGGGCAGAAGTTGGTACTATGTGGTCACAGCCAGTCCTTATAGCTGACTGGCCTGAGTAAATCCCTCCCATTGAACTGCCAACAATAATCAAGGCACAACTACAAGAGGAGGGTATACTCAGCCCACAGCAAGGGCGCACCTCAAGTACCCAGCTTGGGTGATGGGAGCACTGTGCCACTGGACCCTACAGGACACCTACTATATTAGGCTATGCTACCAAGACAGGGAGTCATAGCAGCTCTACTTAATACATAGAAATAAACACAGGGAGGCTGCCAAAATGAGGAGACAAAGGAACATGGCCCAAATGAAAGAGCAGATAAATACTCCAGAAAAAGAACTAAACAAAATGAAGATAAGCAATCTATCAGACACAGAGCTCAGAACACTGGTTATAAGGATGGTCAAGGAACTTAGTGAGAACCTCAACAGCATAAAAAAGATCCAGTCAGAAACACAGAATACACTAACCGAAATAAAGAACAATTTACAGGGAAACAACAGTAGAGTGGATGAAGCTGAGAATCAAATCAATGATTTGGAACATAAGGAAGCAAAAAACAACCAATCAGTACAACAAGAAGAAAAAAACAATCCAAAAAAAATGAGGATAGTATAAGCAGCCTCTGTGACAACTTCAAGAGGTCCAACATTTGCATTATAGGGGTGCCAGAAGGAGAAGAGAGAGAGCAAGATACTTGAAATCTATTTGAAAAAATAATGAAAGAAAACTTTCATAATTTGGTGAAGGGAATAGACATGCAAGTCCAGGAAACACAGAGAGTCTTAAGCAAGATGAATGCAAAGAGGCCCACTTCAAGACACATCATAATTAAGATTAAAGGTTAAAGAGAATCTTAAAAGCAGCAAGAGAAAAAAAATTACCATATTTTGCTATGTATAATGTGCACTTTTTGCCCAAATTTTTTAGGGGAAAGTAAGGATATACATTATATATGGGTATAATGATTACATACCATGGGTATTAAAATAGGTATAATAATCCCATGTATAATGCACATAAAGCTGTGGGTGCACATTATGCATGACAAGATATAGTAGTTACCTACAGGGGAGTTCCCATAAGACTGTCAACTGATTTCTCAAAAGAAACTTTGCAGGCTAAAAGGGATGGCAAGAAATATTCAAAGTCACGAAAAGCAGGGACCTACAGCCAAGATTGCTCTACCCAGCTATCATTTAGAATTGAAAGGCAGATAAAAAGCTTCCCAGAGAAGAAAAAAAACTAAAAGAGTTCATTATCACCAAACCATTATTATATGAAATGTTAAAGAGACTTATTTAAGAAAAAGATGATCAAAACTATGAACAGTAAAATGGCAAAAATACATATCTATCAACAATTGAATCTAAAAAACAAATTAAGCAAACAATAACAGAGAGAGAATCATGGACACAGAGAGCATTTTGACAGTAGCCAGATGGGAGGGGAATGTGGGGGAATGGGTAGAGATGAGGGGATTAAGTACAAATCAGTAGTTACAGAATAGCTCTGGGAGTGTAAACTACAGTGTAGGAAATGGGGTAGCCAAAGAACTTATACATATGACCCATGGACATGAACAATGGTGTGGGGATTGTCTGAGGGAGTAGGGGGTGCTGGGTGGAGGGGAGCAAAAGGGGAAAAATTGGGACAACTGTAATAGCATAATCAATAAAATATAATTTTAAAAAAGAAAAATCCCTAGGAAGATACATATTACCAAGGTCAACTCAAAAGAAATAGAAACCTAAAAAGACTTACATCAAATGAAAAAAAAAAAAAGATTTAGTATTTTAAAATCTTTCCACAAGGAAGAACCCAGTCCCAGATGGCTTCACTAGTGGATCCTAATTAAATATTTAAAGAAGAACCTTGACTGGTGTGGCTCCGTGGGTTGTGTGTCGGCTTGTGAACAGAAAGGTCTGATCCCCAGTCAGGGCACATGCCTGGGTTTCAGGCCAGGTTCCCTGGTTGGGAGCATGCAATACACAACTGATCAATGTTTCTCTCCCTCTCTTCCTTCCTCTCCTCCCCTCTCTCTAAAAAAAAATAAATAAAATCTTTTTTAAAAAGGAAGAAATACTACCAATATTCAGCAAACCATTTAAGAAAATAGAAGAGGAGATATTTTCCAATTTATTCTATAAGAGCAGCATAATTACACTGATACCAAAGCCAGAGAAAGACACTACAAGAAGAGAAAACTACACAGCTTTATAAATATCAATGCAAGAATCCTCAACAAAACACTAGCAAGCTAAATACAGCAACATATAAAAAGGATTATACACCATTACAAGGCAGGATTTATCCCAGGAATTCACAGTTGATTTAACATCCTAAAATCAATGCAATATACCATATTACTAGGATAAAGAACAAAATACACATGATCATCTCAATATATGTAGAAAAAACGTTTGACAAAATCTTAACAAACTGGGAATAGAAGGAAAGTTCCTTATGCTGATAAAGGATATCTATGAAAAACCCACAGCTAATATCTTATGCCCATCAACTGATGAATGGATAAACAAAACATGCTATGTCCATAGCAATGGAATACTATTCCGCAATAAGAAGGAATAAAATACTGACACATGCCACAACATGAGTTAATCTAAAAAATATACTAAGTGAAAGAGGTCAGATGAAAGACTATATTACATGATTGACATAATAGGAACACTTACAGAGACTTAAAGCAGATCAATGGTAGCATAGGGCAGAGAGCAGGCTTAATTGGGCTCCATGTCCATGATGGAATTGATGACAGCCCTCTTGGAGACAAGCCACCACAGACAGTAAGCCATTGGGGGCTTTAAGTAGAGAAGTGATAAGATCTGACATTTTAATAGGATCAGTATGGCTGCTGTGCCAGGAGTAGACATAGGTAGGAACGGGAGTAGAAAAAGCAGGGACAGTGGCACTGGTGCAACATGGCTGCAGTGAAACTAGTGAAAAGTGCTCAAACTACAGGCAGGATTTGCTGATGGATTGATAGAAACAGAAGAGCCAATGATGACTCCAAAGTTTTGAGCTCAAGATGCTGGAAGAATGGAATCATCATTAACTAAGATGGGAGGGGGGAGGAGCATGTTAAGGCAGAACATTAGGAGCTTAGGTTTAGGAACCTACTAGATATCCAAGCAGAGAAGTCCCACAGGCATTGGATATACGAGTCTGGAATTCTGGAAAGCATTCCAAATTGGAGACATATGTACATATATATATTAGTGTATGGAAAGTATATAGAGCAAGAGACTGGATGAAGTCAGCAAAGGACCTGGTATAGATAGGAATGAGAGGAGACCTTTTTTTTTTTTAACACTTTTTTAAAGATTTTTTATTTACTTTAGAGGGGAAAGGAAGGAGAAAGAGTGGGAGAGAAACTTTGATGTGTTGTTGCCTCTCTCAACCCAGGCATGTGCCGTGAATGGGAATTGAACTGACGACCCTTTGGTTTGCAGGCCAGTGCTCAATCCACTGAGCCACACCAACCAGGGTTAGAATGAGAGGACACATTGAGCCCTTGACATTAAGAGTTTAGGAAACCAAGGAGAAAACAACAGTGAAGACTGAGAAAGAGCAGCCAGGAAGAAAACCAAGAGTCCTGTGTGCATTAAAATCAGTAGTCTTATCAACAAAACAAACAAGCAAGCAAAATATAACCAGAGACACTGAAATTAAGAACAATCTTTCCCTGGCTGGTGTAGTTCAGTGGATTGAGCACAGGCCTGTGAACCAAAGGATCGTGGTTCGATTCCCAGTCAGGGCACATGCCTGGGTTGCAGGCCAGTTCCCCGCAAGGGACACACAAGAGTCAACCATACATTGATATTTCTCTCCCTCTCTCCCTCCCTTCCCCTCTAAAGATAAATAAATAATAATATATATATTTTTTTTAAAGAACCATCTGACAGTAACCAGAGGGGAGGTGGGAGGGGATAATGGGGGGGAGGGGGGAAGGGTTTTCAGGAACAACTATAAAGGACACATGGACGAAACCAAGGTGGGGTGGAAGCTGGGGAGGGAGATGGGAATGGTTGGGGTAGAGGGGGAGAGGTTGGGGGTAAATGCAGACAACTGTACTTAAACAACAATAAAATAATTTTTAAAAAATTATATATGTTAAAAAATAAAATAAAATCAGTAGTCTTGTTGCTACACCGGCCTAGATAAATTCTAGCTCTCAGGATTCTACAATCTCCGTTACATTTGTAGAAAAACAGTAATGGAGAGCATGACTAGGAGGCTGAGTGTGGAGCTGGCGGTGCAGAGGAGTCACTGAAGTATGATCAGAAGAATCTGGAATCGGGTCCCGTCTGCCTCCTGGAAGCTAAGTTAGGACAAGGCATTTAAAAGCCTCACCAGGCTTTAGTTTCTTCCTCTGCACAAGAGTTATTCTGTTACTTTTTTTTTTAAGTCTCATTAGACTGTGAACACCTTAAGGATAGAAACTCTGTTATTTATCTTCATACCTCTATTATTAAAATAATGTCTGCCAGAATATTCATGAATAAAAGTTTCTTGAAGAAAAATAAAGAAAGGGATTAATTTATAAAACAAGATTCCAGAGACTGAACAGGAAGAAAAATGAGGGAGCAAGTGTATTAATCAGATTGGAGGGGACCCTAATAAGACAAGAGGGAGAATAATATTAGGAACAAGCAAGAGGGAAATTTTGTTGAGGATAGAATGGAAGCTGTTTGGGTCCAGGTTAGATCCCTTAATTTAGGTTATCTACTAACAGTCAATAGATAAGTGTAGATTAGGAGTAAGAAGGATATCAGAGAGTTGGGAGCAGCTGTTATGAAGAGTAAGCAATAGATAAAGGCATCCTGACTAGTGTGGGTGGAAAGGAATGAGAGCAGTTGAAGTCTTTGAGGAAGGTGAGAGGTTATCTTAACTTCCTGTGTGTCTGTACATGTGGAAAATTTGATGAGCTACTTATATGGCTTAGTTTTTATCATTTACAGTCATGAGATTATCCCCTAGCCGTTTACTAGTGTTCGCCATGATCCACCCTACAACAGCGGTGCCTTTCAGTTCCTCTTGGGTTCCAGATCCAGGTCCCCACACCTGCCCCCTAGACCTTGCTACCTCTGTGCTCTGAAGGAATCCGAAACTCTCTACTGGAAGGCCAAAAGCAATCTCACCTCAGCCTCAAAAACAAACAAACAGAAGTGACCACACACACACACACACACACACACACACACACACACACACACGCACCAACACATTCACACCTCCTCTGGTATTTCCTATTTTGATTAGCAGCCCAGGCTCCAGAGACGGAAAATTCTGAGCCTTTTCGTGTCCCTCGATCTCCAATCCAATTAGATACCACTTTCTACTCTGTGAACATTTCTCAAAGCTTGTCCCTCCTCCCATTAGGATAACTCACAAACTGGCCAAAATTTTTGGGAGGTTCACACATTCCAAAATGGGGCAGGGAGAGTTGGTGGTGTTCCAGCTCAGGCAGAGAGGAACCAGCTCCCCCAGGTCAAATTTACACACACACTCAGATGGCTGGGTTCTAAAGGGCTCGAAGCCTGGGATTGTGCAGAAGGACAAATTGTGCTCCCACATCAGTACCTGGGGGTCTCATCCTAACTGCATCACTAGTCTAGACCTCCACTTTCCTCAGGGTGACTCTACTGTGGGTCTCAGTGTCCTTTTCTGCCACTGGGCTATTGTCAGGCACTCCTAGTTTACCCAGAAAAGGATTGCCTCATATAGAAACTTGAAGCTCTGGGTTGGAAGTTCTGGTCCCTTCCCACCCTGGGATCCATATGCATATTGATTCACTTTCCACTTCAGTTCTCCACTTGAAGGCCTAATCGGTATCTCATACTTAATATGCCCAGAGCAAATTCTGTCCTCCCCACTCCGCACCACCCTACACCTCTTTCTCCCAAAGTGTTCCTCATCTTAACGTCAACTCCGTTTGCCCACTTGTTCAGGCCCAAACTCTCAGAGTCATTCTTAATTCTTCTTTTTCTCACAACCCACATCCAATCCACCAGAAACTCCTTTCTGGAATCTGGCCATGTCTCAGTATCTCCTCTGCTACCATCCCAGGCTCCTGCCCAGATTATTACACTAGCAGCTTAACTAAATTGTCTACTTTCATTCTTGCCTCCCTACAGTCTATTCAAATCACAGAGGTCAGAGTGACCCTGTTAAAACAAAAATCTAATCATGTCATGACTTTGCTTAGAGTCCTCCAACAACTTCCAATCTCACTCAGAAAAAGCTAGGTTTCTTACTATGGCCTCTGACGACCCACACAGTCTGGGTCCCCCTCTCTCTCTCTGACCTCATCTCCTATTGCTTTTCCCTCCCTCACCCTGCTCCAGCCATTCCCGTCCATCCGCCTGGCCTGCTCTTCCCACAGACACCCACAGGGCTCAGTTCTTCCTTCAAATCAGAGAGGCCTTCTCTGCCATATTAGGTAAAACAGAACTCTTCGTTACTCACTAGCCTTCTCACTCGGCTTTATTTTTCTTCCTACATTGTGTCTCTTCCCCAAATGCAATTTAAACTCCTAGAAGAGCTTCACCTTGTCCTCAGTTCCTAGTAGAGTGCCAAGTATACACTAGGAGCCAAAGAAACATTTATTGAATAAAAGAAAGAAGAGTGTAATTTTGCATTTCTAGAAAATCTTTACATTTTCAGGGAGCTATATAAAATGACCGAATTATATAAGGAAACCAGAGGAGGTGTACTATATTTTGTTTTACAAATGACAAAACTAAGACCCACTCAGTCAGTTGTGCTATAACTACAGTCCAATCTCCTAAATCCCAACCCAGTGGTCTACTTGCAAAGCTGTTTTACAGCAGCTATTATCCTCACAGCAGATAGGGGCTTTGCCAAAGGTTGTGCTACTATTTAATCAAGTCAGAAACCAGACTTCCCAGTTCCTGATAGTTTTAATGGCTCTGAGAGTGTACACTCTTGTCACTGGAGAGTCCTTACTTCAATGTTTTGTCATTCTGATTTTTACTTCCCCTACCCTCCAGGATCTCTCCCTTTGCCTTTTATTCCATCCTTTCTCTAGAGTCAGAATGATTCTGTTGCTTACTAGGTAAGTAACCGCTACTTTCCCTTATCAGACCTGGGCTTGTCTTCCTCTGCTGCCATAACAATGTGCCTGGAATTAGGCTGTCTTTTCTCAGGCTGTTTAACAAAATAGCATAAACTGGGTGGCTTATATACAACAGAAACTTCTTTCTCACAGTTCTGGAGGCTGGAAGTTTGAGTTTAGGGTGCCAGCATGGCAGAGTTCTGATTTCTATTTTATCGTATTTCACATGGCAAGAGTCCCTTTTCATAAGGACATTAATCCCACTCATGGGGGCTCCACCTCCCAACATCTTCACCTCCTAACATCACAGTGGAGGTTAGGATGTCAACATGAATGTGGGGGTGACAGTCAGTCTATCGAAGGCTGTCTGGGCCCTGACCAGAGGCCCTTAAACCCACCTGCACTCATGCAAATCAGTGTCAGGGAAACAGGTTTCATAGCTTGTTAGGTGACCTATATTCCAGGTTAATTTTTCTTTCCTCCAAAACAACTTTGGTTTACTCTCAATCATTTTAGACAGAGCAAAGGAGTATAGCAGCCTAAATGTAATATTTGTTTCTTTGTTTTGAATACAAAGAATTCTTTCCTTCTCTCTCCTTTTTTTCCCACAGTTTGTAAACCAGCTTTGTCCCTTGGGTTTGGTACAAATAAACGGAGAGGAGTAAGCAAGTAGATTTTTGTTGTCCCAGTTCTTTCCACAAGCCCATTTACAAGGTCAGTGGGGACCACAACTTACCAACGCAAAAAGTATGTGATTGAACATGAGGAACTCTTGATCTCTCAGAAACAAGCAAAGATATTTTGGGGTTTCTAAAGGGCTTATATTCCTGGCTCTATCAGAACAAAAAAAGCTGGAGGGTAAGGGCACAAAGTACATGGACAAGAGGATGAAAATAGCAAACACTATAAAAATAGAGGCCTGTAAAGACAGGTCCACATCTGTTAGAACTCTGCGCCAGCCTCCTTCCTTCACCGGGTCTTTTAACTGAAGACTTTGGGGATCATTCCAGGTTTGGATGACTTGGAGAAATAAACATATAATTAAAGTTGTTCATATAAAAGTGGCTTCATATTAGTGCTTTCGGAGAGAAGACAGTGATTTGAAACTGAAAGCATTAAAGCAGACCTCCCAAGGAAAGGGGTGGGGACCCCTTTGAAAAAGGCTGGACCTAACATAGCCTGGGCCAGTGTGTCTTTAGGTAAAGTTGCTTAACCCCATGAGCCTCGATTTCCTTTTCAATGAAATGGAGGTAACAATAGTTTCTACCTCATAGAGTTATTGTGGAGAATAAATAACTTAGAGCATGTAAACTCCTCAGTCTGGGGATGAAAGCCCAGGGTCATGACACTGGTATAGGTGAAGGAGGGGAGGGGTGGAGGGGGAGGAAGTAGAGGAGTTTGGGGGCTTTTAGGACCCAGGGGATAAAAAGGGCTGGGAAAGAACCATTAGTGAGTTGGCTGGATTGGGGGGGTGGGGGAGCAGCTAGGAGGTAACCTGTTTTTAGTCCTGAAACCTGGAACTGGGAGAAGCCAGCTGGGCTTTTGGGCTTTGGTTGGCTCTGAGGAGAGGGTCAAGCCAGAAGCCAGGGAATTAGCTAAGCTCTAAGACAAAAAACAAAACAAACAAACAAAAAACCTATTTCTGCCAGGACTGAAAGAACCAAGAGAGATGGCCTGACTTGGTTAGTGTGGAAGGAGGGGCAGTGGCGTGCTAGTAAATGTAGCGGGGAGTGGAGGTAAGAACCTAATTTGTAGTATTCACCAATCTCCATGGTGTAGATACATCCCCATTACTGGTTTCAAGCTACCAACATGATGTCCAACTGGCTCATGAAATTACTGAAAATCTAGCAATTGGCTCTAGCAGCTCTAGCACACCAGTGAGTAGGGAATCAGCACAAGAGAATCACAAGGGGTTCAGTTAGGGAGACTCCCACTGACTTGAAGTGGGAAGAAACAGACACTGGAAGAGGCCATGTGCTTTCAGTCAAATTCAAGGAACTGCCTGAGTAACACGAGACTGTTTCGCCTGCAAGTGTCCTACCTGTGTATAATTCATGCACTGATATTCCTTTGTACTGAGGTACTATTATACTGATGAGGTAGGAAAAAGCAAATACTTAGTGTACTTGAGAATGGCTGTCTCTGTGTCTTGGGAGGAGCGGTGCGGGCGGGGGTGGGGGGTGAGGGGGGCAGGTAGAGAGATAGCTGGAAAAGTGAAATGGGAACGATTATCGTGATAGTCACAGGCTCTGAGTCAATCCCCCAGTGTCTCGCCCACTGGCTGGAAGTTAGAGTCACAGGAAAGAAGACCCTCAGTGTCTGCTGTGGGCTGCCTGGGTGCTTTTTAGGTACATAAAAAAAATAAAATTATTTTTGCCATAAATAAAAGACTTCAAGACTCCAGGATATGGTCCACTTTCTGGATAAACAATGTCAATAATTGAAGAATATGAATAGTTCCTTTTAATTTTCTGCAAGAGAATTTTACCTGTTTATCTTAGAGGGGTTGGGGAGGGAATTCCTTACAGAAGAGATCGGAAAGAACTTGGGTGAGAAGGTTTGGCTGTAGTCTGTAGAGCGGAAATATGAGAGAAAAACAACCTGCTCAGCATTTCAGTCAGTCACTGTGAGGAAACGATTCAAAGTATTATATTTTTAAGGAATATAAAGCAGATTAGAACAAGTCAAGTGATGTCTCAGTGGGAATAAAATGTGAAATTTCAGAGATGAAAACCAATCTTCTTTGGTAACCTCCCAAAATGGAGCTAGTGGCATTTCGCATCCAGCGTCCTGAGGAAAGGGAAGCAGTCCAAAACACAGCTCCTACCCCGGGGGCAGCGGACTCTGAAAGAATGTGTGAGAAAGTTGTAAAGCCTGCAAATATTTGCAGGCTAAAGAGAGCAGTGAGTGAAAGTTAAGGGATCTAAGGGTTATTTTTCCCCAAGAAAAAAATAGCACATTACCTAGAAGATCATGCCCTGCTATTCTGTATTTACAAGGGGTAAAAAGAAGGAAAAACCAACTGCCTGGAAATACATAGATTTTTTAGATGCTTATCATAAACAAGGTGGTTGAACTTAACTGCAAGGAGTCCTAGCTGTCCTTTGAAGGTCTTGAAAGTTGGACAATTGTCTTCTTTCTTGTTAAATTAGTAGCCTTGCCTTAAGACAACAAATTCAATAAATGACTTTTCTGGCACTTCCTTTCCCTGTGAACTAGTGCTGCTTCTAAGGAAAGGCCTGGAAGTAAAAGAGGCAACTGTCATTTTAGGCATTAATTCTGGGTTTTACCTCTTGTGGTTTAGGTTAATTATTTCAAGTCTCAGGACCTTATTTCCCACAGTTTCATAATAAATACCTCTGTTAAAAATATTTTTGAAAACTCCTCCAGGCACTATTGGAGTAGAAAATATTTTATTATAAATTGCTGTATGAGCACAAAATGTCCCTATATCATTATTATTTGTAACATGTAATTTGTAACTGAACACAAATAAAATGTTCAGTATTACTGGTATCCTTGCATAGAAAACAGGAGTTAGACTGAAAACACATAAGGTTCAGTTTTATGTGAATTATTTTCTCTTTACTAATGTTTTGTGGACACACTATAGGTCCAATTGAAAGTCCAGACTTCCTCTAGCCAGAGTAGGTATACAACACTTCTCTCCCGAAAGCACGGTAGGTAGGACTCCAGCAAAAGCCCCATCTGTAAGTATTTATCCCATACACTTGTGATTCCTAGAAGACGCTGACTGAATGAAACGTATTTTTAACTTTGCTCTTTTTTGTACAGCTCTCATGTACAGTAGCAGCCTCAAGTCACAGCATCGCAAAATAGTAGGGCTGGACAAGGCCTTAGAGATAATCCTGTCCAACCGCCTTGTATTATGCAGGCAAAAGCTGGGTCCCAAGGAGGAGAAACACCTGTTCAAAGTTGTATCACCACAAATGGCAGAGCACTGGCTCTGTTAATAACTAACATGCTTGTGGTGTCTTCTGGAAAATTTCAATTTCTGGAAAGTAAGATGAGTTGCCGCATCTCCCCAATCAGTGATTTTTAGACCCATAAATATCTGTTCACTTTAATAAAGGTTAAATTTTTAACTGTCTGCCCAGGAAAGAGATTCCCCACCTCCTCAAAAAAAAAGTCCAGCAGAGGGCAGCAAACTTAAATATGGATCCCAATGCTTGAAATGATTTTACATGTCAGAGGAAGCACTTTCACCTCTAATTTTGTCCACCACCAACCACCTCCAACAGTAGCAGCTACCTATTTTACTTACTGCCTTACATGTGCATGTGCTGTGTTTTACCTCATTATTTATCTCATTTAATCCTCATAACAATGTATCCACCTATCAGTTACATACTATCCCAGTTTATAGAGGACATTTAAAGAGATTAAGAAATGTGCTCACCCTGGCCTGGTAGCTCAGTTAGTTGGAGTGTTGTCCCATACACCAAAAAGTTGTGAGTTCAATCCCTAGTCAGGGCACGAACCTAGGTTTCAAGTTTGCTGCCCGGTCTGGCACATACAGGAAGCAGTTGAACGATGTTTCTCTCTCCCTCTTCTCTCTCTACAATCAGCAAACATATCCTCAGATGAGGATTTTTAAAAGTAAGAAAGAAAAAAAGGAAATGTGCCTGAGGACCCACAGCTAGAAAACAAAAAAGCCAGAATCCAAACCAAGGTGATCAGAAGTGCAAACCCTTAAACACGCTGTGGTTATTCAAGGGCATCTGTCTGAATGTGAGGTAGTAGGCAGTGAGAAGAAGAAAAGTAAAGGTATTTTGTTAATGAATCATATGAAAACAGAATCTAAAAATAAAACACCTATTATTTAAAAATTGCCACACCGAACTCTTCTTATCGAGGTTCTTAGTGACATCTACACGGCTAAACCCCGTGGTCATTTCCGAGTTCTCATCTTCCCTCACCTGTTGGCAGCATTTCACCCTGTTTCCTCCTTGGTTTCCAGGGCCTCACACTCTGGTTTTCTAACCCGCTGGCTGTTCCCTCTTGCTGTCCTTCAGCTGGTTCTCCCAGAGCCAGTCCTTGGTCTTCTGCTGTTTCCACATCCACTCCCTCAGTGATCTCACCCAATGTCACAACTTTAGGGTGGCATCTAGATGTATATCTCCACCCAGATCTCCCTCCCTTGAAATTCATACTGTCATATCCTGCTGGGTACTGGGCATCACCACTTCCACATGAACATCAACATCTCGACCAAAAACAAACCCTTGATGTCATCCCCCTCCAAACCTGCACCATTCACAGCCTTTTGCAACAGTTGATGGCAAATCCACCTCTCAATCATTCAGGCAAAAAACTCTGGGGTAATCCTTGGCTAGTCTTTCCCTCACATGTGAGCCTCTGGGAAGTCATTTTGGCCCCATCTTCAGAACGTAGCCAACTCTAAACTTTTCACCATCTCCTCTGCTACCACTCTAGTCTAAGCCTTCATGATCTCTCAGAAGGATTACTGCATGAGTTATCATCTCAAGATGGATTCCTGCTTCTACCTGTGTCCTCCGATTATCTATTCTCAATACAACAACCAGCGTGATCTTTAAAAAAGGGTAATCAGGTCAAGTCACTTCTATGTTTTGAGCCCTACATTGGCTCTCCATGTCAGAGTAGAAGCCACAGGACTCACAGTGGCTTACAAGAAGCTACTAGATCTGGCTCTCTCATCTACTCTTCATCTTTTACAGCCAAACCGGCCTCCCTGCTCTTCCTTCTAAGAACACTATTGCCTTTGCTCCAGCTGCTCACTGTTCTGGGACCACTCCTCTCCTCTCCCACACAGCCACTCAGCCAACCCCTAATGACCTTCAAGTCTTTGTTCAGATCTCACTTCCCACTAAGGCTCATCCTGACTATCTTGTTTATATCACAACTGTTGGGGCCCAAGGTAGGCTGCTCCAAAATATCCCACAATGGTATACTGATTATTTTGGATTAAAATCACTTTAGGAGCAGGAGGAGCTCTCACACTCTCTGTCTAAATGCAGGAAGTGAATCTCCATGTGAAAAGTGCCTTCCCTGCTATAGACGGGCTAAGGAGCAATCAGACTAACAAAGAAACAGCCTTATTGCCAGATGCAAGAATCCAGATGAGTCTCTATAATCAAACCCTTGTTAATTTTACTAGTTTACTGCCCTAGCTTACATTCTACTGAAATGCCTTACTAGCTCAGCTGCAAGAACTCATAAAGTATAGAAGATGGAATTCCCTCTCCAGGACAGAACCCTCCTCCTCCTGCTGCCCCTCCCCCTTCCCTCATTCCACTTTACTTTGCTCTATATATTCCTATAGCACTCTACACCTTCTAATAAACTATATAAGTTACTTAACATTTTTTGACAGGGCAGTTACAACTTTATTGAGGTTCTTTTTAATTAAAATCCTTCACAATAGAGGCTACAGCCTGCAGGGGAAACAGCCTTCTAAATGTTTCCTGCTCAACAACCCATGCATTGAAGTAGAATTTAGTCTATTCCTCATTCCATCCATTACCCCCTAGTCCCGGTGGCTAAGGGGTAATGGATGGAAGCGGAGAGAATGACTAAGAAGAGGCAAGGATGAGGTCAACCTTAAAAGAAAAATCCTGAAGGGCTTCAACTTAAACCAGCTGAAGCTTGTTTTTACAGCTGTTCTTCAGCCAGTTCCAGCCAACCAGGAATAAGTTAAATATTGTATAGTTCTGCCACCTCAGCTGAGGACAATAGTAGCAGCTTTCCAGAACTTGGGCCTAGTTTGCTAGTTGCCAGCGTCGCAGCTGCCAAAATTACCAAAGGAGACTTCAGGCCAGCTCCTGCACTCTCTCCCTCCTCTCAGTGGGAGGGCTGGCTTGACCCCCAGAGATCAGTCCATTGGGCAGCCTCATTTACCCTTCTCCTGTGCGCCCATGACTAAGAGTCTAGTAGCTTCTTAATATAGCAAAACTTAATTTATGTTTTATTATGCTCATTGTATTTCTTCCCTACCCCCCCCCCCCCCTTAGAACATTAGCTTCGTGAGGCAGAGATCTGTCAGTGTTGTTCCCATACCTATTCCTGTTACTGGAAAGGGACCAGGCCTGGAGACAGTGAAACAGAGGACGGGCTTAGGGTAGAAGCAACAGGAGAGCATAGGCTGAGCTGCTTCGATTCTGTAGATAAGTTGTAGGAAAGAAATGAGCCCAGGCAGGGCTGCTTTGGCCCGCTGCGAAATTAGAGAAAAGGGGCCTCAGAGACAGGTTCATGGGGTTAGCCTAAGATGAGCTGCTGGTGCTCATTGCTCCCCAGAGTGAAGTCTCAGTGGGGTTCCTTAGAGTTCAGGAGATGGGTGCCTGTGGGGGAAGGAGGCGGGGAGGGGGAGAAAGGCCTGGGCCTGCTCTGGGTCCTTTGTTTTGAGGGTTTTTAAAGGCTGGGGATATAAGGGAGGTCTTAGGAAAGGATCTCAATAGGAAAGCATCACCAACTTTCCCAGGTGTGCCCTTTCAGGGTCGTGGTCCCTACAGAGTGGTCAGTGCCATCGCACAGGGTCACTAGTCCCTGCAGCTGGTGCTGGCACCGCCCACCTGGGAAGGCTGCTTTTCTGGGCCTGGGGCTGAAATGCAACTGGGGCCTCAATGTTACCTCCAGGGAGGACTGCATGACCGGTGATGTGCCAGGGGAGGAAAGGCCATGCTGGGGGTGAGGCCCAGCACCAGTTTTGCCCATTGCCAGGCACCCAGGGCTTTCCACCCTGGTGACCCTCTGCACCTGGCTGTGAATTGCTCAGCCAGTTTATTCAGCTGTCTCAGTTTCCCCATTCTACTTATCAAGGAATTTCTCTAGCTTCTTACTTCCTGCCTCATTCCTAAGCACCTAGAAAATGTGCTAAATGTATTTGTGGAATGAATCCAAAGAAGTGTAAAGCTCTACTAATTAAGACTACAATATTTAACAACAGGGTAAAATGCTAGTTACTCCAAACTGCAGAACACTTTGCCACACAATAGGAGTTCAGTCAGTGCTGGATGAATGAACTACGTGCTGTAACGTGAAAAGTAGTCCACGTATGCTCACAGCATCCATTCCGTACGTATGAGTTGGAGTGTACACCAGGTTCTGCCTATTCAGTATCCAAAACCCATTTTTGCTTTCATTTAGCCTTTTCCTACTTTTGGACAAAGCCCTGTAACTTATATTCTGTATAGCAGTCACTATTGTTCTCTGGATATTTCCATAAACTCTGTCACCCAGAGCTGGTTCAGGAATTTAAGAGCTAACAGAACAAAGTTGCAGAGAGAAAAACAACTGAAATAAAGGACGCTAAATTTAGGTCAGGGGAAGCTTTCTGCTCACCCTGTTCTTATGCCTGGTGGAATAATTCAAATGGTATACAACAGATTAACAGGAGAAAATCAAATACTAATATGAGTGCTCAAGGAATTCACAGAAGCATGAAAATTCCAAAGACAGCGAGGCAAAATTAGGTACATATGCATTTTGGACTGAGGGGGGAGACAAGGAAGAGCACACATTTGTTAAACAGATCCTTGCAGAAACGATGGGACACAAAGGGAAACCAGGGAACAGGTTTTTGCTTTTTGATCCAGTTTGCCACACTGAATGTTTATGTGCTATGGTGAATATCCTAAGATTCCCTTTCAAAAGGTTTTTCTATCTGAGTCTCTTTAAGCAGGTAAGGAGTAGGTTAAAAACTCTTGAGTTCAAAATAATCTGCATGTCAGGGTGCACAATATGGGTAAGACTCCCTCCCAACGCCACCCGTCTGAGAAATAAAGGGTATATTTAGAGCACCTAGTCAGGGGAGTGGCGGCCGGAGGGGTGCAAGGTAGTAAGGACTGAGGGCGCTCCACTACCAGTCCAGCTGTGTGACCCTCAACAGGTTTAATTTCGCTGAGTCCTAGTTTTCTCATCTGTAAAATGGGGATAACTCACAGGGTTTGGTGCGGATGTAGTGTGATTAATAGTGTAAAAACCAGCTCTTCTGCATAGTAAGCATTCAATAAATGAACTAAAAAAGTTTTTGCACCAATTGCAAAGAGATTGTTGTTAGGAACCAAAAGTTTCCTGTTTTAAAGGAAGCAGGAAAACTAGCAAGGAAAAGCAACCATAAAAGTGAGGCTTCAGGACGGATGGTAGTAACGGAGACGTGGAAAGAGCAACAAGGGCCCCGCGCGCCTGGGGGCGAGATTGAAGCTGCGGGGAAGCGGCAGGGGAGGCTCGCGGGCGGGGCCTTTGTAGAGAGAAGTGAGGCTGGGACTGGCTGGAGGCCACGTGGGGCATCCTCCAGGGCCCGGGACAGGGTGCGGCGCGTGGCGGCAGGGTCCGCGCTTTGGGGCTCCGGCCGCCGCTCCCCTTACTGGGCGCCTGTTCTGGGTTAGGCTTGGCGCACCTGTCGCCCCCCACGCACCCGCTGAGGACGCGGCGCTGGCTTCGCCATCCCGCTCCTCTGAGACGCGATCTCCATCCCCTTCCCCACTCCAGCGGCCCACTCACAGGCCCCCAGCCTGTCTCCTCCCCTTCCTGGTTCTTCTGGCTCCTTCCAAAGAGTTTGGTTTGAACTTTTGAACCCACCAATCAGCGCCACGTACTCATTCTCTCTCTTTTCGGGTTCTGTAGAGCGGGGTGTCCGGCCCAGCCACGCAGCTGGAGGCGGGGCCGGGGGTGGGCCCGGGCGGGGTTCAGTGCCCGCCCTCCCTGCAAGGGGCGGGTATATAGGGTCCAGCGCGCTGGCAGTCGGACCATTTCTCCCCCGGATTCCTTGGAAATCTGTTAGTGGGAGATTTTTTTCGCCTTCCCTTCGCCTTCTCCAGCCCCGCGGAGCCCTACAATCAGTTATGGTATGTTACGGGGAGGGGGAGTTGGGGTTGTCTCCCCGTCCCGGTCCCCGTCCTTGTCCCTGGGCGGGGAGAGTGAGTAGTCCTCATGGGCACGGGACCTCGGTTGCACGTGGGACCGCGTCCGGGACGCGTCCAGGCAAACTGGCTTCTCTAGTGACCAGGTTGGGAAAGCTGACTTCACCCGGCACCTCCTTAAGAGACGCAGCTCGAGCACTGCCCTCAGTAGAAGTGGAAAACTTTCTAAAGATCCTGGTGAGAGTATCGTCCTAGGGCCAGCCACCGCCTTAGGAAGGCCAGGAAGTCTTCTTCACATTGACTTCCAAGAGCTGGTGGGAACTAACAATTTCTCCCCTCCCATTTCCCCAAATGACCTCACCGTCCCTTACGAATTGGAAGTACCTGGAACACTTGGTGCGCTTCCGCACGGAAGGCTCAAGCACTTAACTGGTTCGCCCTCCCCAGCGCCCTGTGACTCGCTGCTGACTCACCTGTGGCCAGGCTCTAGAGAGAGGTTTCCCATTGTAGCAATCCACCTGAAGGCAGTAGGCAGATTCCTCAGGTCCTCTAATCCTGCATTTCTGGTGTTCATTTAGAGAGCTGCTTATAGCTGAAGCTTTCTACTGCAGCCATGTTTAAAAAAAAAAAAAAAAAAAGACAAGTGCATGGAAGGATATTTTCTTGTAAAACCACAGGCTAAACCAGTACTGACAATGTGTTCTTAGTTTCAAAGAAATGTGAAAAGTATACACAACTTGAGTATTTTCTACATAGCTTCCAGAGGTATTGAAAACAACTAAGAGCCTCTGTCGGTTTACCTGAGTAAAATAAGCCATGTTTTAAAACCAGTATGTGTTTCAAAATAGTATCTCTTTAAAAAAAAAAAAAAAAGGAATACAGTGAATAGTAGCAAGTCACATTCTTCAGAGACTACCACGGTTACCAAAAGGGTGTCTGATGGGAACTACTTGCTTGAGTGCTTTTCACTAAGCAGAACCAAAAATACTGGTTTAAAAAAAATGATTCAGAAAGTAGTGTGATGATTTAAAGAAGCAATTTTCAACCGGTGAGCTACAAGAATTTTTAAAGCATGCGATACCTGACTGTTGAGTCAGGGGCCCTGACCTCTTTTCCCTTAGCTTGTCTAATAGAACTAGCTGTCTGGTGTGAATCAAAGTTATAACGACTTTTGGTGGTGTTGTTCAGGTCTGCAAAAATATGTATTTTTAGTATGCCGCGGAATTTTAGTAATTTCTGTATGCCATGAGATGAAAAAGGTTGAAGATCGCTGGTTTAAAGGCAGGCAGAGCAGCAGCAGCAGCACACCTGTTCCAGCAATCACAGGTTGCATTAAGAGACAGTGACTGCTCAGCAGGTTAGAGCTAAACTAATGGGCTCCATCACCTGTTGTTTCTCCATCTCCCCGCAGCCAGGGGGCAGTGCGGGCACAATCCACACAGGAATCAGATTAGACTGTTGGACAATGGAAGGAAATCTTGGGGCTCAAAAGGTGTTTTTGTTTTGTTTTGTTTTGTTTTTTTTTTTAATTTTAAAGATTTTATTTTTTAGAGAAAGGAGGGAGAAAGAGAGGGAGAGAAATATCTATGAGAGAGAGAGACTGATCACACGCCCTCCCAGCTGGGGACCTGGCCCGCAACCCAGGCATGTGCCCTGACTGGGGATCCAGCCAGCAACCTTTTTGCCAGCGCTCAATCCCCTGAGCTGCATCAGCCGGGGCTCAGAAGGCTTTGATGGGAGAAGCACCTCATTAGATTGAGAGAATTTCTCAGGTACTTTATCTCTGTGGTTCTGGGTCTGTCATGGACAAGTCTCTGGTTCTCTCCAACTTCCTTGAGCTGTGGAATTTTAAAGTCCAGTGAAAGGTAACATGATGCAATGGCTAAATCGTCATGGGTTCATGGGAACAAACAACCCCTTTTCTCCCACAGCCCTAGAGCTGGGCTAGGGGTGCAGGTGATCCTGGGTTTGTGATGTGGTCATGAGACCACGAGTGTTTTATGGGCAGTGTTAGGTGGGAAGGAGCAGGACCACAGTCAAAGGTGAGTAATTAGGGTTTTATAATCTTAGGTTATGAAACCAGACTCTTTGAAATCTTAACTGGTGTTGAATTTTCTTTAATTGGTTTCCTATTAGTGGCTATTTTAAAAAAACATGAAACCTTACTAGAGGGAAATGGGAGATAGTAGGTGTCAACTTTTTAGAAGTCCTCTGCAAGTCTCCAAAGTAGTTTATTTGACTTATGATGAAATACAATAAAAAAAACTTTTTTTTTTTTTTTTGTTTCCCTGTTAAGTCTGTGAGTGTAGAGGTTCATTGCCTTTTACTTTTTTTAAAAAATCCTTCCCAGAGGACATGCTGGCTGTTGTTGTTGTTGTTTTAAGAGGGAGGGGAAGGGAGGGAGAGAAACATCAATGGCTGCCTCACATGCGCCCTGACTTGGGACTGAACCTGCAACCCAGGCATGTGCTCCAACCAGGAATCAAACCCATGACCTCTCACTCCAACTCACTGAGCCATGCTGGCCAGGGCTAGCCTTCTTTTACTAAACAGGAATGAGTTTGGTAGCATTATTGTGCTCAGCACATGAAGGAAAACAAACCTTTTCTCAATACTATCATTAAATTCTTAACTGCAGACTTTATCCACGGTACCAAAACTATCTACATTTTACTAAGAAACCACTAAAGTCTTGGTGACACTTCTAGCTTTTATTACCCTGTTCTCCACACCCCCTCCCCTCAATCACTCAAGCATGTTGATAGCAAAGGAAAATGTTCTTCCTTAAGATTAAATTCTTCCACAATGTTAAAAAGCTGCCTCTGGCCAGTTTTTAAAATACAGCTAACTGCTGCTTATCTGGTGTTTTCTCCATGAGTCATATGGCTGCAGTTTTCTGGTTTAAGCTGGTTTTAAAGGGAGAAGCTCTTGTCTTTTAAAGAATAGGATTAAAGAGGGACCAGAATGAGCTCAACAGTTAGTCACAGAATGAATCACAGCTGAAAGGCAGAATTTTGCATGCCTGTGAGGATTCAGCAAACATATTTTCCAGGAGCTGGGGGGAAATGTATTGCTGTGGAGCAGCTTGGTCTTTCTGAAGTGAGGAACCCAACCTTGAATATCTAATGTGGCTAAAAAGGAAAGGTCTGGTCTGTAGTCTGTCTAGTAGTTCATTAACATATCTTTGGTTTCCCCAAGCATTTTCTCTGAATTAGTCTTCAACAAAGACTTGTTGCTTGTGCAGTAGTCTGGGCAGGAATGGCCTTCAAGAAGGTGATCATCTATCCTGAAGATTAATTAGTCATTTAGGTGTGAATCATTCCTAAATGTCCCATCCAGCAATGTTACATTCTGACATTTTCCTTTCTTCCTCACACAGCGTGAGTGCATCTCCATCCACGTTGGGCAGGCTGGTGTCCAGATCGGCAATGCCTGCTGGGAGCTCTACTGCCTGGAACATGGCATCCAGCCCGATGGCCAGATGCCAAGTGACAAGACCATTGGGGGGGGAGATGACTCCTTCAACACCTTCTTCAGTGAGACAGGCGCTGGCAAGCATGTGCCCAGGGCAGTGTTTGTAGACCTGGAACCCACAGTCATTGGTGAGTTGCCCTCAGTAACCCAAGTGAGATCCCAGGGGTCTGGGACAGGAGGTGTGTCCTGGGGCCTCTGTGGATGCCCTGGGCTTGAGCAGGCTTGTGGG